>VZTL01051048.1:0-31560 GCA_013400535.1 Scopus umbretta | reverse complement strand
GCCAAAAAAAAAAAATTAAAAAAAAAAAAAGCAAGCTGTTTCAAACAGAGCTGTCCAGGGTGATTTTGCTACAGAGCAACTCTGTTTGACCCACTTCGTTTTTCTCACCAGCATTATCCACTACATTGTCTTTCAGCATCAGTTTCATAGATAGGAAATATCTGACCTTTGTTAATCAGAGATAAACATGAAAATAATATCCTTTGGCACTGATTCTCATTCAGAGTGATTTTAAGAGTAATTTCATGTCTCTTTCTTATTACAGAAAGGTTTCCTTCAGTGATGAAACTAATTGGTTTTTTATTCCAGTAATGTTCCTATTCCCTTCCTTAAGCTGCAGTTGTTATCAACTTACATTCTGTACATCCCATGTCCTCTTCCCTTGTTTATTTGTTTCCCTCCTGGGCCTTCACCGGGTCTGAATTAACATTGCTTTGGGACTATTACATGACTCACAAAAGACAAGTTAGTAATATTCATTAACCTTAATAACCAAAGAGTAATTCATGCTCTTGACACTTAAACAGTGTCAGGAAATAAGTATAACTTTGCACCTACTAAATTCCTTTTTCTCACCTTGTACCTACTTCATTGGTTTACTGCACTACAGGTTTCCTGAAACCTGAGCTATGATATTTACTAATTATGTGTCTCATTTAGGAAAGGTATACCTGTTATTCAGACTCCTTCCCACACCTACTTAGTTTTAAGAAGACATCATCCACCCAGCCCTGGCCAGCAGCAAGCCTGAGTGCCTGCTGATTGCACAGTTCCTTTCACATCCACTTGTACAGTGATGGTTCCTCCAAGCTTCTCTGACTTGCTCTAGTTATCCCGCTATAGCTACTGTGTTCAAATGTGCTCCAAGAAAGGATCAATACCTCCTTACGTAAAGTCACAGAAAAAGGAAATATACAGCCCAATGCCATGCCTTGTAGTTGGAGCTGAGTGGAAAGTCGGGGAATGGCCAGTTGTGCTGGTTTTGGCTGCTTCTTCATAGTAGCTAGTATGGGGCTGTGTCTTGGATTTGTGACCAAAACAGTGTTGATAACACAGGGATGTTTTCGTTATTGCTGAGCAGTGCTTACACAGAGTCAAGGCCTTTTCTGCTTCTCACCCCACCCCATCAGTGAGCAGGTTGGGGGTGCAAAAGAAGTGGGAGGGGACACAACTGGGACAGCTGATCCCAGCTAACCACAGGGATATTCCATACCATATGCATCATGCTCAGCATATAAAACTGGGGGAAGAAGGAGGAAGGAGGGCATGTTCAGAGTTATGGCGTTTTGTCTTCCCAAGTAATCGCTATGCATGATGGAACCCTGCTTTCTTGGAGATGGCTGAACAACTGCCTGCTGATAGGAAGTAGTGAATGTGTTCGTTCCTTGTTTTGCTTTGCTTGTGTGTGCAGTTTTTGCTTTACCTATTAAACTGTCTTTATCTCAACCCATGAGTTTTCTTACTTTCACTGTTCTGATTCTCTCCCCACCGGGGGGCAGTGAGCGAGTAGCTGCATGATTCTGGGTTGCCAGCTGGGGTTAAACCACAACAGATGGGGAGGCACATTAGACCCAAGGTGCTGTAGGAGTCCGAGTACAGTGTTTATAGTAGATTGCTAGCACTTTACAGACACTACATATGATGTACAGAAGAGATTTGGCAACAGAGTCCTGGGATCAGCTCTTCAGTCTCAGGTGACTGAATCACTGTTCTGCTCTACTTCTCTGCCAGCAAACACACAGTTCTCACCCTGTTTGCAGGGTTTTGGATTCCTGTGGGGAGGAAGAGTGGGAAGAATATTTAATTTAAGATTTTTACATTGTATTAAATACTCAGTATTAATTAAACCAGTCATTCTGTTAAGCTCTGTTCAGAGTGCCTTTAACTTTCATGGATCTTCACATCTTCTATGGCTCTTCAGCTAGTTTCAAGAAACATCAGAAAGGAGCCTGCAGGTTGCTGCATGGATTTATGGTTTGGGGAGAACCTGTGACCGTGCAAATGCTGTAAACAGTATGGTTTGTCTGGTTAACATATCAGACTAGGATAAGCTGAGTGTATTCCTCAAAATCTTCATGTGTCACTTGGGTACAGTTGCATAAGTCCATTCCAGAAATGGAGGTGAAATGCCTAGGAAGAACTTGGAATGATGCCCTTTTTCAACCACAACACCTCCCTCCGCTGTGCTCAGATACCAGAGGGGCTGGCAGATGTCAATCTATGCATGAGGGCAAACAGCAAGAGTTTAAGCATATACATAGCAGCTAGGCTCCAACTATTTCTGCATTTTTAATTTGTTTGACAGGATTAGAACATGATTTCTTTAGTCCTACATGAATGATTGCTAAAAGGAACACAAGCTGGAGAAGTAAAAAAATCAGTATGCAAACAGCAAGTTCATCCCTCGTTTGTTCATTCTTATCTTGAGCAGATTAATAAGTAATCTCATATTTCAACAGGAATAGGGAGGCACTATTGGCTAATTTCATCCATGTGCTTTGGTATCACAGCATATAAATAAGCTTGGATTTACAGGTCCTACATCAGGCTTTTCTGACACTTACTTCTCTTCCTCGACCCACCATGGAGCTCCTGGGAATGACCACTGTTTTCTTGCTGGTCTGCATCTCATGCCTTCTTCTCTTTGCCACATGGAGAGGCATATCGCAAAAAGAGAAGCAGCCTCCTGGTCCCATCACACTCCCCATTGTTGGAAACATAGTCCAGCTGAACCCATGGAACTTGCCTGAAAGCTTGAAGAAGGTAAGAGACTGTCTACTTTTTTCCTATGTTGTCTTCATTGCATATAAAACAAAGTCCAGTCCAGACTGTCTCACCTTTATTCACAAACTTAATTTGCATGGACCAAATGTCAGACTCAAACAGAAGCAAAAAGTTTCTCAGAAATACATGCTTCCCACCATAAAAAAAACCTGGGTCTATATCTAATTTGCTTTTAAAAAGTGAGCATGAGAAGATGTGTTACAGGTTGGACCAAGTAGCCCAAGAATCTTTCTGCAATTGTAGCCAAAACAGATGCCTAGGAAAGAGTACATGACTAGTGCAAGGATGCAGTGACTCTCTGCTGATATACTCACCCAATTTCTAGAGATCTGTGGCCCAGGAGATTTGAGAGACAAGTGTGGTATGTTTGTGCTCAAAACCCCTTTAGGCACTTGCTTCCATAAGTATATATAATTGCTTTTTGAGCCCGTGTAAACTGTTATACACTGTGCCCTGTAGAAAGGCATTCCAGACTGTTTTGCGAGTCCTATGAAGAACTATTTTCTTTTCTGGGATTTGGACTTGACACCTCACCATTTCCATTCATATCCCCTATTTCTTGTTCAATTCCCTCTTCCCCTGGCCATAATTCATAGTTGAAAGGTCTCTGCACTGCTGCGAATCAATGCCACATCTCAGCGATGCTGGGACAATGGCCCATCACCCCTCAGACCCCTTCACTACAAACTTCTTTCCACATGGTTAACATTCAGACATGTTGTTCTTTGTGTTCCTCTTTCCTACAGCTCAGCGAGAAGTATGGTCCTGTCTTCACAATATATTTAGGCCTACAAAAGGTTGTGGTGCTGTATGGCTATGATGTCGTAAAAGAAGCTCTGATTGATCAGGCAGATGATTTCAGCGGAAGAGGCAATCTACCACTGCTTAAAAAACTCTTCCAAGGCACAGGTACATCCCTGGTAATGTTAGCATACAAAGCCGATGCTTTCAGTGCTTCAGGAGCACAGCTGAGAGGGCAGCGGATGAGGGAATGGTGGATTTCATTTACTACTTTCATGCATACAAATTAGCAATAAAAGACTAAAAGCCCAATCCATTACTTGGACCCTTGAGTAAACTGGACCCCTGGAGAACTGTTTAAGGTCCCAGGCTGGCTTCACCGAGTGCCTTTCTATTTTCAGCGTGCTTCAAATTCTGGCTAAAATTTTGTACGTTAAATGTGCCTCCAAGATCTTACGTTCATCCTCCCATTTCTGAAAATATTGACAATATTGACAGCTAAGGAACCAGCAAAAGGAAAAGTCCACAGGACAACAAAGGAAAGATAATATAGGCTGTCCCAGTAAGGACAAGATTAGGCCCTGAGCTTATTCACCAGGGCAGTTCCCAGTATGGCATTTATCTGGGTAAATAGTACTTATTCCATGGTACTATAGTATAGTATCAGTGGTATTGTCAATAACAGTATGCTGTGTGAAGGTGCATAGCAGAACATTTGAGCAGTTATGTCAGTGCAAAGGCCATGTGCTTGTGGCCAAGATCAGTTCAGTACCAGTGTTACCTCCTTATATAACATAGTTTTTCTTATTCTGGGAATAAACTCAGTTTTACTCAAAGTACTGTGACAGATGGATCAGATTTGTCACTTCCAGAACTGCAGAGAAGTTAGGTTTTGGGGCATACAGCAGTTGCAGTATAACTCCACAGAGAGGTGCCTTTGCATGTTGAGTACTTACTGTGTAGCTCCCATTCAAGGGGAAAAAAAAAAAATCTGTTTCCTCATGAAGGTCTATTTTTCCTTCCCACGTCAGGCATTGCGACCAGCAATGGGGAGACCTGGAAGCAACTCCGACGATTTGCACTCACCACCCTGCGGGATTTTGGGATGGGGAGGAAGAGCATTGAAGAGCGAATCCAGGAGGAAGTTCATTTTCTGGTGGAGAGGATCAGGAACATGCATGGTAGGATATGGACTTTGTGCCTGCTGGGGCACCCTGTGTATCTGCAATGAGACAATGAGGGGTGTAGGGCTGCTTCACCAAATCTGTGACCCAAGAAGTGGGCATGTGGCTGCTGATTCTGCTCCCTGCTCCAACAGGCAAAATTATCACTGCTGGGAGTGGGTCAGTCAAAGGTACTGTGACAATATGGAGGGATAAATGTAGGAGTATGATGTTGCAAAGTGTCCTTTAACCTGTTCTGCATGAAGAACATGACAGGAAGTGGCAAAGGGAATGGCTTGGCCCGAAAGCCGAGGGCTTGGTGGAATTCAGACATGGAGACAGGGCCAGGCACTGCCAGATAACCAAGCAACATGCACTTCCTTGCCTTGTCTCCTGCAGCTCTAAGTAAACGGATCTTGGAGAAGTGGGTGACCAAAGAAGTAATTTACAGGTATTTGGGTTTGGGTCCATCTGAACACTAGACAATACCACTGTCCTGGTTTCAGCTTAATTCAGAATTCATTTTCTTCCTGCTCTAGTGCTGTGTTTTTGGACTTAGTATGAGAACAATGTTGATAACACGCTGATGTTTTAGTTGTTGCTCAGTAGTGCTGACACTAGCCAAGGACTTTTCAGCTTCCCAGGCTCTGCCAGGTGCACAAGAAGCTGGGAGGGGGCACAGCCAGGACAGCTGACCCAAACTGGCCACAGGGCTATTCCATACCATACAGCATCACGCTCAGTATAGAAACTGGGGGGAGTTGGCCGGGGGACAGCGATCGCTGCTCAGGGACGGGCTGGGCATCGGTCAGTGGGTGGTGAGCAATTGCATTGTGCATCACTTGTTTTGTATATTCTTTTATCATTATTATTATTATTATTTTCTCTTTCTCTGCTGTCCTATTAAACTGCCTTTATCTCAACCCACGGGTTTTAGGTTTTTTTCCCCGGTTCTCTTCCCCATCCCGCCGGGGCGGGGGAGGGTGAGTGAGTGGCTGTGTGGTGCTTGGTTGCTGCTTAGGGTTAAACCACAACAACCACCAATAGTATTGGTGGGGGCGTGCAATGGGAATAGGGACTATAAGCTGCTTTTGAAGGCAAGGCATAAGGTAACTCCCTTGGTTTCAACGTATAAATGCATTTTCTGATAGTGTATAAGACAATGTTACTTCTAAGTACTTCCCCTGAGAGTGGCACAGTACCGGATTGGGCCACAGGCTTCCCTTCCACAGCCAGCCTTCCATGGGTGCTTATTCTGCAAGGAGGAAAAGCAGATGGATCTAAAAGGGTGCTGAAGCATCACTGTTTCCCATGAGCCACTAGAAAATTCAGTCTGGCTTCACAGATAAACATTCCTGCTACAAATCAGAGAAAACAGTCTCACCTGCATTGCTCTTATCCTTTCACTAGCATGGTAACACTGTATTTCCTATGCCCTACTGCAAGCCCTCATCTCTGGCTCACCTTGTAATGGCACCTTTTACTGTGTACGAAAAGGCTTTGCAAGCAAGGTATCTACAAATGAAAAGTATAGAGCTGTTATTTACTCCTAATGCAAATAATAAATAGCTCATTACCTACTAGGCTTAACATTAATATACTCGTCAGGGAGTCATCAGTCAGGCAGAGAAGGGTTGGTGCCATTGCTCCTTGGAATAGGCTGATCCTCATTGCTGCCAAGCTGGCATTTTCTGACTCCTTGTTTTTCTTTTAGTATTTTACGTTTTCATGCAGTTCCTCTTCTTGAAACCTTGAGATGCACCCTATTACTGTCTGCAGTTATAACTTTCCTTTCTTTCTTGGGTCTAATCTTGCTTTTTTCTCACACCATAGTTCTCTTCTTAGAAGCTTATGCTGCTGTGCTATCAAAACTAGACTTTGATCACAAGCATTTGAACCCCTAGGAGAGGGGTTTAGAGCTGAGGTTACGCTAATAGAGTTCATAAATAGGGTGCAATAACCTAAAGACATGGATCAGGCAAAGTCCTTATGGTTTCATTGGGGTTTGGTGGGAATCTTCAGGCTGTTTCTAATAAACAGTCTATAAAGCAGAGAGGTATGTGTCAGCTGAAGAGGAACCAAGCCACTCAGACCAGTGTTCTGCTGAGAAAAGTACAAAAGAAATACTTAAACAATTCAAACAGGGAAATTAGTTCACTTCAAGTAGAGAAGAATAAATTGTATAAGCCTTTCACCATCCTTTCAAAGGACTGCAAAACTTTGGGTCTCAAGAGGATGCAAAACTACCCCGTAGTGTCAGAGGAGGGGATGATGCCTGAAATACTAAAAGCGAGATACTGTTTGGGGTTTTTTTGTTGCAGAGCAACCCTTCAACCCTGGCAACTTCCTAGTCCATGCTGTTTCCAACATCATCTGCTCCATCATCTTTGGGGATCGGTTTGACTATGAGGATAAGAAATTTCTAACTTTAATTGAGTTGCTAGATGAAAACAACAAGCTCCAGAACTCTGTACAAACGCAGGTGTGCACAGTTTTGTTTAATTAATATATTTGTTAAAGATTAGAATATTTTCTTAATTAATATTTATTCTTAATGAATATTTATTATTATTCCTAATGTTATTTATTTAAAGTGGATCTTCCAAAATTTGGAGACATTTTTGCAAGCCAAAAGGCAGTTAAATAACCAATTCCTGTGGTTTTTCTTACCTTATGGAATTGCCATTGTATGTCCAAAGAAGGATATAATTACAAAAGTTGCTCAGGTGAAGTCTGTCCTTGGGTACAGTGAAACCATAAAGTAAAAGGCATTAAAATCCAGTTGAATAAAAAAGATCCACCGTTCCAAAACAGCTTCATTGCCTCATTTTCATAGGTTACAGTTAGAACATTTTATTGTATCCACATTAATCAGAATGTGCTTTTCCACCATTTTATTTTTACAGCTATACAATTTCTTCCCAACTATCATGGATTATTTACCTGGGCCTCATCAAAAAATGATAAAAAATGCTGAAAAAGTTAATCAATTTACTTTAGAAATCATAGCGGAACACCAGGAAACCCTAGATCCCACTTGTCCTCGAGATTTCATTGATGCTTTTCTTAACAAAATGGAACAGGTAATGTAAGAGCAAGAGATTTATTGGATTGTAAGAAAACCACTGCTTGAATCCCAGCTTCTCTTCAGTTGCGGCAGGGCACTGGGCTTTTGCAAACACAGAGGAAGTTGCTTTTCTTGGCACGTCTGCTTTATTCTATCCGCTCCGTTTTCTTATCAAGGATTTTTAACACAGAATTGACAGCACTAGGCAAAGTTAGGAAAGCTGAAGACCAATCTGGTTGATATAATTCAGTGATCCTCCCACATTAAAAAATGTTCATAATATTATTTAGTAAATGTACCATAAATGCTGGTGTTCTGGAGAGTGAGTGTCATAATTTTTAAAGGACATTAGATGTATTTAAAAACATACATTTGTGGGTACAGGACCTTCCTTTTTAAACAGGCTGCTTAGCTTTGTCATTCAAAACATTCTGCCAAATCTTCCTCCAGGAGAAAGGGAATGGTCACTCAGAATTCACCGTTGAGACCTTGAGCAGAACCACGCTCGACTTGTTCCTTGCAGGAACAGGGACCACCAGCACCACACTGAGACATGGATTTCTGATTCTCCAAAAATACCCAGAGATAGTAGGTAATATAAAAGGAAACAAGTAACTGAAAACTTTTTAATAGGTCATGGGATCAGTTTGGACAATTCCTGTCACTACCATATGTGGCAACGGTCACCCGACTAAGGAAACATGTATTTGCTGTGTGGAAATGTCTTCTAGTCTTAGTTCTATTCACTGGAAAGAGATAGTAGTACTAAGTACATTCATACATTCCTGGTGAGCTAAAAGCAAGTTTTGCTGTACATATGGGGAGAGGTTTAGGCAAACAGATGGGGGACTTGTCCATTCAACACTTACTTATTTCCTAACAGAGAAAATTCAAAAGGAGATTGACTGTGTGATTGGCCGAGACCGAAGCCCCTGCATGGCAGATCGGAGCCAGATGCCCTACACAGATGCTGTGATCCATGAAATCCAGAGATTCATTGATTTCCTTCCACTTAATGTCCCACATACTGTGATCAAAGACACCAAGTTCAGAGACTATTTTATCCCCAAGGTCTGTTTCACTGTATCTGAGAAAGGTCATAATCTCTTGAAAACAATGATGTGTTCTCTTTATTGTATTTTATTTTATTTTCAAAACCCTGAAATGTGATATAAAATTGGAATAATTTTGTTTGGAAGAGGATTCTGGAAGTTATTGAGTCCAACCCCTTGCATTTGAAAAAAACCAAAAAAGACTTTTCATCCTCTGTGTGAAGAGGGAGATAGAGCTTTCTATTTTTTTCATGTAATGTAAGCAATGAAAGTTCTAATTTATTTGGAAGCAATACTAAATACTTCTATCATACTCACCATTAAAATTCATTTAAAAAACGTCTTTGCCATACTAATGACACATATTTTTATTCATTAAATGCTCATTTTAAACTGGTTAAACTTTGACTACCCTTCTGTTCAGGTCTGGGAACTTCTCAATGCTTCTTTGCTTTAGCATGTCTCCAATTTAACTTTCTTCTCCTCTCTTTGTTAATTCAGGACACTATGATATTCCCTGTGCTGTCTTCTGTCCTATATGATAGCAAGGAATTTCCAAATCCAGAAAAATTTGACCCAGGACATTTCCTGAATGCAAATGGTACCTTTAAAAAGAGTGACTACTTCATGCCATTTTCTACAGGTAAAATCTCTTTCTATTTCAGACCCTAGACTATCCTCTCCTAGAACCTCTTTGAAGATTTTAATGGCTCCGTCACCATAGTCTGTACAGTGATGTCTGGTGATCTGCTAGAGTCACTTCTGGGCAGCTCTAACCCCTGTACTAGAGTTTCAGTTGACTTCCTTTTCTAGCAATCACAAAAGCTCCTCCAATGCATTCTACAAGAAGAGAGGTATGAAGTGGGACTCAGCCCCGCAACTTCTCTCTCTCTCTCCAAACTTACCATCAAACAGCAGCAGAACATGAGAAACTGAAGCCTTCAAACTGCCTTTGCCCACTGAGCACTCTCATTGTTCTAGACACTCATGCCCTAATTTCATTCATTTGCTTCCCCAAAATGCTGCAGGCTGCCTGTCCATTCCGAGATGTCTGAACTTTCATGGAACGGTGGTTAAAATAAAGTACCAGCAAAATACTCCACTATCACCTCACCTTTAATTATTTTTTGCTTGCAGGAAAACGCATCTGTGCAGGAGAAGGTCTGGCCCGGATGGAGCTATTCATATTTTTAACAGCAATCCTACAGAACTTTACTTTGAAACCTACTGTGGATCACAAGGACATTGACATTTCCCCAATCGTCAGCTCTCTGGCAAATATACCCCGACCTTATGAGGTCTCTTTTCTTCCACGTTAGTGAAGACAGTTGCCAGCTCCCAAACTCATGAGAGCTGTGATTGAATGACAGTCATTTCCCAATCTGTTGAGACTCAGATCATTTGCTAGATACTTTATGGAGAGAAATATGCTTACAAAAGAAAATTGTATGGTGCTTTTATAAGCACCACAGCCAGCTCTAAACAGAGACGGAGTAGGCAACTGCATAGGGAAGGAAAGAGCTCCCTGTGCAAAATTATACAGGCTCTCCTCTGCACCTACTTCACCTAGCTCAGGTTCCTAGCTGGCTCCTGACATCCTGACATGTCAGGGTGTGTGGACTAGTGCTCTGAGAGTACTGCTGCTGCTGTCCCTGTCGCTTGATCCTCTTAGCACAGCAGGAACAGATGCTTGTACTCCAGGGTTTCCACAGACTCTGCTTGAGGTACCTCTCTCTGTATTTCTTTGTGACCTATCTGTAAAGGTAAGCATAAAACAGTGCTGTGTTTTTTTTTTTTTTATGTTAGAAGATGATAATTTACTGTATTCTTCCCCCAACACATATTGTCTCCTGTGGTGGGGATGGAGTTTATCAGCTTCTGGGCAAGTGGGTCCTCTCCTGTGTGATTATAATGAAGGTTTGTGAAATTACCATTTATATTGCAAAATAAAGTAGTAGTACATTGAACTGTTGTTTTGCTGAGATCCCAGAAGAACGCCTTTTAGTGAAAAACTCCACAAAGCTTATACTGCCAAGTGTCTTCCAAGTCCTGTACATATTTGACTGTTTAATTTCACTCATTTATGTGAAAACTATTATGGCTTGAAGAAGGCTGGGCTGGCCAATGACCTATAGAACTTTCAATCTCAGTAACAATGTGGGAGAAGGCTGGATGGACCCTACGAGACTGACCAGAACCCCAACTGTGGTTACGGAGCTGTCCATTGTGGCAAAAGAGGACAAATTAAATAATACTGGGATCACCCCAGTGCTATTTACCAGATGAATGGCAGCTTGCATCTTCCCATTATTTTATGAAATGCGTAAAGATCACTACAGCAATGTTAAAATCAGGCAAAAAAAGATAAAAAGCGTTTACATGATTTGCCAAGCATACATGAACAGATGTAGGACTAAATGCCAGTCCTAACTTGATCACATTCCCTGGAATGTATAATTTATAGTCATTACAGTGAATACAGAGCTGAATCTGTGCTATGTGGAAGACAACAACTGTAATATTACCACAATGGCATTAACTGTTTATGTAAAATGGGCACAACTTCTCTCCTTTCAAAGTATTAATAAGCTAGATATACCATGAGTTGGTAGCATGGCAGTGCAAAGGCAGAAGTCACAAATGTCACAGAATCATGGAAATATGAATAAGATATATGAAAATGTCATCTACTTTATCACCATATACCAAAGAGGATTGACTATTACAAGTCTTCTCACCAGACAAAAAGAAGAAAGCACTCCATACATTCTCTTTAGTTGTGCCATGACTAAAACAGGCAAAGCAAATGGCTGAGGGCAGCTTCCCTGTTCCAGACATCTTCCTCCACGCAGAAAAGACAAGGAGGCAGCAAACACAAATCAGCAAGGAAACAGGTTTAGCTCCCAGAGACTCCACCATGATACACAGTTGGCCTTTGAGATTAGAGAAGGGCTAAAGCTGTGTTCTGGAAGCCTCATTTTGTGTCGCCTGTGATACAAAAAGCAGTGTAATGGTAACGAATATGCTTATAATTCCTCTGGGTTAATTTGCTTTAGCACCGAGTAGTATTACCACCTCCTGGGAGTCTAAGGATCAGAATTTTAAAATTCTAATGCTTAATGAATAGGATTTAGCACATCAACCTTTGTTGACCACTAAACTGAAAATCATCAGTTTAAAAAAATTAACCATCATTGAAAAGCTCTACATCTCCCACAAAGCCGTACTTGCTCGCTCTCTCCTGTCTTCTAGCACTCAGTGTCGCCTAGACTTTTTCTTCTGCTGGGACTGTACAGACAATGTGTTGCTTACTCATGTGCAGGATTAGGCAGGGCTATGTGAATGTTCTGTGGCA
Organism: Scopus umbretta; assembly: GCA_013400535.1. Taxonomy (NCBI): domain Eukaryota; kingdom Metazoa; phylum Chordata; class Aves; order Pelecaniformes; family Scopidae; genus Scopus; species Scopus umbretta. Next base: position 19,398 of record VZTL01051048.1, on the reverse strand, counting down.
AACCAGACACAATGTCCTGTCACTTGGCCACATGAAGAAGTGGCTTTCAAACTCAATTAATCCATTCTGCGCACTGTTGCTATTAACTCCCAAACACCTCTTACAGAACATAAGCACCTCTGTGAGCTCAAGTTTCCAAGATGATTCTAAGAAGCTGGGAAGCAGCTACAGAACCAATAGTCAGCTGGGCATGCACTAATGAAGAAAAGAACTGGGAAGCCCTCAAACTCACCCCTTGGGATGTCAGTGCTCCCTTGATAACTCTATGCAATAGTATGTTAAGATATATGACTGTCAAGAGACCCAAAAGTTGAAAGTGGCTTTGTATCACGTAGAATATACTAGAGGTTCACCAGCACTGCATTATCCTGAGGATGAAGCTCTCTATTGGATTACTGATTAACACTGAAGAACTTTGGTTCTGGGACTCAACTTTCTAAATGGACCCTCTGTTTGGCACACAAATACACCAGAGATGTTTTTCATATGGGTCATAACTATAACTTACAGTAATTGTACGTTGTGGGATACACCCCTTTCCAACAGAGACACATACACACAGAGCAAAGGTTCCAACTTTCTTGCAGCTGAGGGACTCAAGGAGAGTTTTCACACTTGTGCTTTTGCCTTTTCAAGGTCCAATATAGAGTACGTCTCACCTGGCTTCTTTCTTTCACTGAAGACTCTCAGTCCAAGGACCACAGTTTTTCCACCCTCTGCAATGTGTGGCCCTCTTAATAGTATCCCACACACATGAACACACTTTGGCTACTCATTTTTCAGATCAAGGAGATCAGAGAGCTGGTGACAAAGGAAAGGTGATACATTTTACTGCCTAGCTTGTGGCATCTAATTTCTGTTCTAGCTGACTCCCTGCCTCAGCTTCGTGATGTGTTTCATTTGCAGCTGTCTGAACTACTACTTGAAAAGTAAAGGAAACCCACCAAAACCCTGCACAAGGGCATCAATTCCCTAAAAATTATGACCTTGAGACCCTCCTGTCCTGTGCTCACACACTGCAAGAAATAACAAGCTCTGAGAGCCATAGAGGCTAATCTGAACTCTCTTTATAGGCTAAAATGTGGCCTCTTTTATAGGAAACAGCATATGATAACCACTGGAGATTATATTTCAAACTGCAAACAGTTCATACTGTTTTATTGCATTGATTTGCTATATCATGTCCGTATTGCATTGCTCTCTTTAACTACTCCCTATACAGTGCCTTAGAAGTAAAATTCTTTAACTTGCTATCATGTCAGAGAGACGTCTGGTTTCTTTATGGCAACTTGCCTGAACTTCCTTTGTTGCTACTTCAACTCTTTGGAAATGAGGGAGAGAGAGGGAGGCCAATGGCACCTAGTGAAAAGTAGTCCTGGCTATCTGAGGATATACTTGTCCCACTGGGATGACATACCCAGTTACTAGGGTGGAAGGCTGTGTGAGGATGCCACCACAGCCGTTTGCTCTCCAGATCATAACCCAGACTTTACAAGGTACAACAGCTATTATCTACAACAGCAAGAGATTAGGATCATTTAATGCCAGCAAGCCAAAGATCTCTACAGATTCTGCCAGGCTTTTCTCCTATACTAAATTAAACATCAGCTCTTCTCACTTCTGACTTCTCAGTTACATTCTTCCCAAAGAACACCTCTACCTAGGGAGAATCTCGCACAAAAGTACCTGTTCTGCCAGAGAGCTTTTGGGAGAGCGGCATAAGTCCTTTTCCACTGAACTTTATACCTTTGTCAATCAATCAGAGCTTATTTCACAACATAGGGTCCATACAACACCACTGCACGTACTGAGCCCAAACATATTGTGACCATAGAACCATACTTCTTACTGAGCTGAAACAATTTGCCAAAAAAGAACACAGCTTTTAAGTTACACCTGCTTGCCTCAGGCAAGTTGTTCTTCAGCTGCAGCATGTTTCTTACGAGGGGGAAAGGAAATGGCCCAGGAGGCAGCTTCCCTGTTTCAGACATCTTCCTCCAAGGTGAACAGACAATGAGGCAGACAATGCAAACCAGCAAGAAAACAATTGTGACTCCCAGGGGTTCCACTGTAATGTGGAACAGGGACGTGGGATCAGGAAGCGCTGAAGCTGCATCCTGGAAGGCTTGCTTTATGAAGCCTACAGTAAAAGCAGCAGTGCAAAGGTAATCAATAGCTGCTCTCATTTACTCTGGGTTAAATATAGTGGTTAGAAAAAAAATCACTCACTGCCAACAAACTTGAATGAACTGCTTTAATTTTTAAGCTTTTGTGTCCTTAAATTTTAAGATGAACCTTGTTCTACCATAATATCAGAAAGCAGGGACAAACATTAATCATCAACAAACCTTGCATTAACAAACCCTGTCACGCTTTCATAGCGTGCTTGTCTTCTGCCTATTACTGTTGCTTCTATGTTTGTCCTCTGATGGGATGCTGCAAGTACAACAATGTATTTATCTTCAAGCCATTATATACACTTGTGATCATCATCCCATTGGATATCTTTTGACCTTTCTATTGAACACAGAGTTCCAGGTTAAAAAGTATACCCCCATTACCATCTTCAGAGTTCCTGGAGGTTTTCATGTTCGCATTTTTAAAATAGGATTGTATATTCTATACTTAGAAAAGCAACTTTTTCAAGAGAAACAAGATTTGGTCCTTACTTTGCCTTTACTGCTCTAGCTTGTGGAATTTTTTCCTGCTGACACATCGCCCTCCTGTGGCCCTCCTGCAAGCCTGTCAAGGAAACACCATGAGCAGAGAAAGGCCATATTATTTTTAACTGGAAATTTTCTATGCCCCAATCACACAGATTCCTAAACCTTCCAAGAGCATGTTGGGTTGCATGTGGTGAGTGGGCCTCTTCATCAAAGAAACTGTCAAATGCACCTGTGATTAAAACAAGACATGGCTAAGCCAGCAGTTCTACAAAACCAGATCCAAATAGGAGTGTCACTGGACTATATTTAAACCTATGCTTGAGCCTGCTCTTTGCCTTGCTATAAATATACAAACTGGAACACCAGGCCTCTAACTATGAAAAGGTAGGATGGGCCAGGCCAGAAAGCTCTATACAGATTGAGCATTCTCCAGCTAAGTTACAAATGGAACAAGATACGATGGCTTTACTTTCATGTGACCATATTTACCTACCCACTGTCACTCAGTCCCTTTGATCCCCTTGGCCTTGAGGGGTGAGGAGCAATACCTGTTAAAAACAGCTGCATGGATGCTGACTTAGAGAGCACCATTCCAATTTTAGTCATGACACCGACAGCATCCTTTGCTTTCAGACATGTCTTTGGAGACCTGAGAAGTGATTAGGGCTTACAGCTAGTATGCGTGTCCTCCCGAGTGGTGTTTTGTACAGTCACAATCTGCTTAACCACAAATTTCCAGTTCTCTGCTGAGCAGAGGACAAACTCTAGCCCTCGTGCCCCTGAGAATCTGTTCTTGATTAGCTAGCACTAGCCTATTCCTGAGTGCAACCATTTCTGCCCAAACACTCGGACAATCCTTATATCTAACTCCAGTGTTAGGAAAACTTCCTACTGGGCTGTTGTCATGTCCGTAGCTGCCTTTGGCAACATAGCATGCTCCAGGCACACATTATGGAAGGAAAGTCTTGCTGCTGCAGGATGAGCTCGATACATTAAACCATGCTTAAGAAGGGCGAGGGACATAACTGTGTCCTCTTTTCTATTAAGCAAGACTAGCAGCCCTGAAAAATCTTCACTATTACATGCCTCCCCATGGTCTCAAGATGAAAAGGTGCCCTACTGGATCCAAGGCAGCTGGAAGTGCTAAAGGATGTGGACACAAAAGAGAGCAGAGAGCTGTGCTGTTCTCCTTGGCTGCTTCGGGAATTTACACAGCAAGGCTGCTGCTATGACCCCAGTGACAGTGAATCCTTCCTACTATGGAACTATGAGTTTTGGCATCCCAACCAGAATGTGGACAGTATGCATTAAGGAAAATGGAAGGTGACTGGGACTCATCTTAAAACAGAGCAGGATTGCCATACATCCAGTTCTCTACCCAGCTTAGATCTGTGGAGTCTGTCTCCCACTGAGGATCTGAGCATATGGTCCACATCCAATAAGTAAGCGGACTTGCAACTACATTGGCAGTGTGCTGCCATTAGAGCATGGAGCATGCCTGGGCCACGTTCCATTCTATATTCAGTACTTGATTTGCAGGTTATCTGCCATGAGCAGAACTTTGGCTTGCTGCCACGTGATAGGACAAGTCACTGGCACTTAGGGCTTGGTATTGTTCTTACCACACAGAGATGATGACAATTCTCTAGACAGCAGATGTCCAGCTCTCCATTGTAATTCCTTGGGATACAACTCTGTCACCCCTTCATCTTGGCCTCTGCACCTAGCCAGAGTGCAGGGCCAGCTGCATTCCTGCAGTGGAGAACTTATGTGCCCTTATGTGCCAGCATCAGCTCCGTACCTCTAGCACTATCTCCCCAGAAAGAGCTGGGAATCAAAGAGATCACTAGGCTGAAAGATCTGTGGTCTTGTTTCAATCCTAGAACAACCTGCCCTGGTAAGCATTTCAGCTCCAGGTGATGTCCGCCTATCCAGAACCATTTCCAACCTAATATCAATCAGTAACTTTGCTGTGATTAGAGGTGGGTAGGGGTCAGGGATAGGTCTTACAGGGGATCAGGGACTAAGCTCCCAGCCACAGGCAAGTGCTATATGCTTAATGAAAACCCTCATTCTTCCAGAGAACAGAGGAACTCTGAGCAGCACCACCAATCTTTTACATCGGCAGCCAAACATCTGTAATTCTCCTCCACAACAGCAAAGAGAAAGGATGGCACAACCAAAACCACTGGTAAGTCTGGCTGAATCACAACTAGCTCTCATATAATCTACATAAGCATGAAACACTGGAGAAACAGGACTGTTAGATTGTCTGCCACTTTGTGGTATCCCCTCCCAGCATCAGAGATCACCAGGCAGGCCACTGTTCAGGTTGTCATTCAAGTGACAGTCTCTAGGCATGAAGACTTTAGATCTGTCTGGCTAGATCCTCTTGTCCAGCAGAACTGCGAACACACCATGAATCCTGAGAAGATGACGATCTGTCAGATTTTAAAACAGGCTGCTGTTCTACATGGTATAATTTTCTCCAACACAGAAATGATATCTCATCTGTTGGTACCTCTTCCTGTTGAGTTGGAGGATGTCACTTTGACAACAATACTAAAATATCTAATTTGCATTCACAGGTAGAAAAATCATCAGTGAGCTAACTATGGATAAAAGCAATATAGATGCAAATGGATGGATACCTCTGGGAGACTTAAACTGTTCTTTAAAGATGCTCAGTCCAAAAAGGCCTTTCTTCAAAGTGACTCTGATTCCAGAAAGGCCTTTCTTCAACCCTTTCTCAAGTCTTACATCAAGGCCATAGAGAACAGTATTTCTATTTTAAACCCATGATTTTTAAAGTGATGGTGAAGGCACTCAAAGGTCATCTGCTTCACTGCTTTTAAACAGCACTAGGGAAAACTGTCCATCTTGACTATTTACAGTGGCTGTACATTGACAGCATTATGATCTTTACCATACTGGCACCTGACAGGACATTCTTCTAAACAGCCTGTAGAAAGTTTGAACTACTCCTTTCCTATATCAGCAACTCACTCAAAAGCCAGCTTGAACTAGTCAGGGTCAATACATATGGAAAAAAAAAACCCTTGGAGTAGGAGCACCTGTTCAGTAAGAAGGGCTCTGCTAAATCAGCAATTTGGAACACTGTTAATCTGGTAGAGAAGAAGCTTTTTGTGTTGGGCATGCCTCTTCAAAAACTACTAGGATCAAAATTCACTGACAAAGTAGAGAAAGGATCTGCTAGGTTAACTGAGCAATACGTCTTGTAATTTCACCTGAGGTCCAGACGGTCAAAGAATATAATTGCAGGAATACTTCACACAGAGTTTAGAACATGTTCTCAACTATGATCTCCAGTAGCTGGAAGGAGTTTGTCTTTATTAACAGACCCTTTGAAAAAATAAAAAGACAACTTACATAACCTTGCAAACAGGAATTTGAGATTCCAGAGAGACAAATGCAGCAAGTTGTTTTATTGTGTTTATAATAATTAGTCTCTCTATTTCAAACAGATAAAAGTGGATACTAAAATGAAGTGTTTCCAATACCATGCTCATAACTCCAAAGGCTCGGGCACCTTCTCAATGCAGAGCTCAATGAAGGAAAAAATGAAGTTTAGGTCCTGCTGCTGCTACTGACGCAATATGTCTTTATGGGTTACAGAGGGCTTTTCCTGGATAGAGTTTTCCATGTGGGACATAGGACTAACACACAGATAGCCAATACCAACATACAGGTTAGGGACAGGCTTCTACTTTTCACTGCAGAACAACTGAGGCAACAGAACCTCTTGAGAAGAGGAAAATATTATTCAGCCTTAAGCCTGAATACAGCCTACTGTATTCAATAGGTAGAAAAAGTTACCAGTCTTGATGTTAGCTTTAACCAAATCCTTGTCAACATACAGAATTGCTGTTTTGCAACTTAAAACAGGGATCAGTCTGACTCATAGCCCAACTCCAACTTAAAGACTGTTGCAATTTCATCGTTTCTCCAGTTTTTTGTACTTGGCTTCTGCAGAAGGAAAAATAACAGTGTTTTAGCACTAGATAGATAAAAGCTTTGAATCCTGTAAGCTGCTATACATCTTAAAATTCAAGTTAATTTACAGTATCATTCAGGGTCATTTTTTACTAAAGCATTTAGGCAAATATAACTGTATGATAAATTTTTTAAGAACCAAGTGCTTAAGTCAGACAACCAATATTAACTTAAGCCAAGGGGACTTTGGGTGCCTGGTGGAACTTTATGAATGCCTCTATTTGCAGGATTGAACATCTGTCTTTAAAATTTGGGTCAGTGCATATTGTAAAAGAGAAATCAAGCCTCACTAATAAGCTGTAGTTCAGTAAATCCTGTACTAGTCCACCTCCACATAACTTATCTTTTCCCAACGCTTGCCACTTCACATACAATGTTCATTGCTCAAAAGCAGCACAGGCAACGCTGCAGCTCAGACTTGTTAAACAGACGAGGAGTTTACTTTGTATTTTAAATCCTCTTGCAAGGGACTATGCTGCTAGGTAGTAACAGTACAGGACAATAGTTACCAAGTTTTTTCGAATATGCATCCAATTTATAAGCTGCCTGCTCCAGAGCTGCAACCTGTTCCTCAATTAGGTTGATCTGTTCCAGATATGGCTGAAGAGCAGCATCTTAAAACAAACAAACAAAAAAAAACAAACAGAAAAATCATGTCTGTCAGTTCTCAGTAATTCACTTCCAAGAAAAGGTTCACACTTGAAACACAAGAATTTCTCATTACATTCTTCAGGCAGAACAATTTAAACGCTCCTTCCTTCCCCTGCCCCAAAATCAAGTGGTGATACTGATAGCCATGTTCCAGGAAAGTATGAAATCTTTAAGAGTACTGGCTATGCTCAACACAAGTAACAACACAACGTGAGTCAAAAGAAGTGTTATTTCCTATCAGATCCAAAATTTGGGGTAAAACAGGACATAAATTCAGATGCGTTTTCTCTTATGCTAGTCTACATAGTCCATAGCTCTAAAGAAATAACAAGATTAGCATCGTACAGAAGCACGTCTATTTTAGTGAGTTCTCCTTCCTTCAGCACATAATGTAGTGTGAACTATCTGACTCTTAGAAGTTTCATTTCTCAAACAAGTACCGTTCATTATATCCTTACCTTATTTGCTTTACTTACATTTTTGATTTAAATCCTTCAGATTTCTACTGATGTTTATAGCAATATCCTTCATTTCTAGGTACTTCAAGCTAGTCAGCTTATTCATGTTTTCCAAGAGTTTGTAGTCTTCACTGGTGGCTTAAAAAGAATAGAGTTTGTTTTAATTAAAAGTTGATGCAGTTTGAATTGGGTGCAGACTCTTCAAGAGGACAAGAGATTTCAAACCAATAGCCAAATGTAATAAAGAATAGCTTAGATGATAATACAGGTATTAGTATAATGTTCTACAAAAAGAGAGATGACATTTTGTGAATTTTAAAAATCAACTGGACTGATGAATGCTTATTCACTTTCAATTTTTTTTGAGAGAAAAATTGTCTAATCCCTCACATTTCTACTCTTATTCTGTCAGTTAAACACTTATGCTTACAAAGTTGATAGCACAAATCCAGACTGGTAATCTGTACCATACACCCTTCAAGTCCATGCAAGTCAGTAGTGTTGCGGAGTGCTTTCAAAATTAGAGCCTATGGAATCCACTAATCTGCTGAGCAGTTCACTTTGCTCCAGTTCATGTTGCACAGCAGTTTATTCTAAAGCATGAATGTTAGAGAACATGTGTATCATCCTTGCTCTCACTCAGAAACAAAATAGCTGCATATGTTCCCCTCTCAGTTGTGCTTCCTTCTGGTCCTTCTTAACCTAGACCCCTTTTGTTTGATTGGTTGTTTTTCCATCTACAAGCTTCTGCAAGACTAAGGAGAATTTTTTTTTTTTTAAGTTGCCAATATCATACTGAATTCTTTTGAAAAATGTGCTATTCTGGGACTTCAGTAATACAACTAATCCCAGTGTTGTCAGTAGGCTAGCAACATGCTAGACTTGAACTGCCAGTCTTGCTAGATATGATCTACATAGACAAACCACACAACAGATTTCTTTAGAAGAAAATGAAAAGAAACAAAAACTTACTTGCAGGTCAGTATTGCAGTGCCTTACCTGTCAGTTCACCTGTTAAATAAGTAGCCATTTTGTTGAACATGTCTTTACAGAGTTCATTGATGTCTGCTTCTGCTGGTTCCTTAGCTTCCTCCGCTGTTTCAACAGCAGGATCCTCTAAGCAGGGTACAGACATTACAGGGTTAGGGGAAAGTTAGCAGGTACAGAAACACAACATAAAGATTAAATGGTCCCTTTTTTTTCTCCTTCAGACTGACTGCAGCTACTTTCCATATGTCATCTACTTTACACTAAGGGGTAATAAACCTAGGCATTTTCCTTGAAGTAGGATCAAAATTATTTCAAAATAATACTTCAGGGAGCATTTAAGAGACAGGCACCTGGCCTGACCACACTTGCAAGTGTTAGCCCCCTCCTGCGCTTAGACAGCTGGAAAGGAATTTGGGGAGACCTTGTGACTTTGTGCACACTGCTACTGATGTTTATTTCTAGTCGCCGATTCAAAATAGAAGAACAGCCTCCCCCAGTCCGTTTCACGCGGGACTACAACAGATCGCCACCTGTGGAAAGCAGAAATAACCGCTTCTCTTCTCCAAACCCATTTCTACCACAACCTGCCCTTGTTCTGCTCCTCGCAGGAGCAGTTCAGCACCTCTTCCTCACCCCGAGAGGTTGCTCTTTCCTTTGTCGGCAGCTTTTGCCGGCTTGAACACAAAGGCTGCCCCGAGGCCCGCGGCTCCCGCCGGCCGAAGCAGCGGCGCGGGGCTTCCGTTGCGGGGACAAGCAAGAGCGAACGGCCTTCCTCACGGCCGGAGGAGAAAGACAAGTACCGAGGTGTAAAACGTTGTGTCGAGTTTATTTTTTGCTAGCTGTAAGAGGCAGCGAAGCAGCACCGATAGAGCGTGCTTTGTGCTTGACGCAGCTGCGCTGTCGGTTTATTTCCCCCTTTCCAACACCACGAGCGAACCCTTTCTTGCAAGGGCACCAGAAGCACCTTCACGCTGCAGGCCAGTGTCGAGGGCTGCTGCTAGCCTAGCCCTCACAAGCAAAATCTCTAGCCTTGTGTCTGAGGACATTTTCCTCCGGTTTAGCTGGTCCGCTTGCATCTCGGGGTCAATGCAGCTTAAAAGCAGCTCCGCTGCTGATACGGTGATGGAGGCAACCGCTCCCACGCTGCAGTCCATCCTGTGGCGACTCTGGTAAGCGTTGCTGTAGTTGCTGCAGCAGTGTAGCATGGGGGTTTTTCAGTCCATAGTGTAAGTAGCACTATATGTAGATGGTACAGCTAAACATAAGTCTGTTAAAAAGACATGCCATTGCTAAGTATACACATTTTATTAAAAAAAAAAATTCCTCTCCTCCTTTTAAGTAGTGAATGTATTTTTTGCTGTTGCTGGGGGGGGGGCATTGGTTTGAGGTGGTGGATGGTTTGTTTGGTGTTTTTTTAACAGTACAACAGTATATATTTCTCACTCTTCTAAGATGAGAAGTCTTACACCACTGCTGTTTAGTTTTTAATCAAGCAGAAGTTTCTGCAAGTAGCTTCCATGGAGAAGCTACTAGAAGTACAACTGTTCTTGCATGTCAAGGAGTGCTCATTCCCTGTACTGACTCCAAACCCAAACGCATCTCCAACATGCTGTGAACGGTCTCTGGCTCTCCTCATGTGACAGGCACTAACATGGGGCAATATATCAATGCATAAATGCCATCATCACCTTATACCATTTGTGATGGAGAAGCTCACGTGTTCAAAGGAAAATGTTTCCCTTTGAACATTTCTTGTAGAAGTTGGCCAAAGAAAAATAATGCTTCACAATATATAGTTTGATATGTACCTAAGGAATTCTGAGAATTACATTCTCTTACCAAAAAAAAAAAAATCACTTATGCAATACACATGAATGCATTTCTTTTTAAAAACCAAATACACCAAATACAATCACTTGGAGATCATGCTCCAGAAACAAGGGGACAGGGTTCCCATCTGATGTCCATTAAAGTCAGTTGAAATCTTTTGGCAGTCTCCAGTAGGCCTTAACAAGCTTTGCAGTTTTCAGATCGGAAAAGCTGCAGAGCAAGGCAACGCAGGAATCTACGTGAACTTCTTCATAAACCGGAGTTTTGCATAGGCAATGATAAGGAAGATCACAGTCATGCAGAAAAGAGCCACTATGTTTTCCCACATTGCCCAGTTGGTAGGTGCGATGCCTTGGCCGCACAGGTATGCTTCACCAGAACACCTGTGGAAAAGCATGGGGCAGAAGTTGGTATTACTATGTGGTGCAAGTNCAGGGCTAGTTTATCAAAAACAAAATTTAATGTAGCTCATCTGCCTATGTTTAGGAGTAAAGTTTCATCCCTACTTCATCTTGGGTAATTGTGAAGTTTTACTATATAATCCTAAAATACATTCTTTGGGGACATATTATTGAGACTGGCCTGTGAGTGGTTATTCTGTGAATAACATACATTTGAAACAGTCAGACTTCTCTCCAAGCAAGCCACCACAATTCAGGCCCAAGAACCACCATGCGTTAGAAACTTACATTTCTCCTGAAATATAGGGGGGACAGCTGCCTGCATCTCCGACAGATGCTGTAACATTGGGATTCTTCTCACCACAGAAGTAGAGATCTCTGAACTCATTCACTTGAAGAGCCTAGGGAAAGAGGCAGACATCAGATTTTTACAGAGCTAGTGATTTGGGGTGCTAAGACTGAAACATCTCAAAGGAACTTATTAGAAGATACATATCACCATTCTTGGAATTGTACATTTATGTTCCTTTTTATTTTGAAGCTTTTAATCCCTGCCTTTCTGAGGAACTGCTCCAGGATGGTTTGGTGTCTGAGTTTTAGCTTCAAAGGTACATTTCATTGATTTAGCCACGGGTTTCTGTCTTGCCAGCTGCAAGTTGTAGCTGTGTTCAGTTTGGGGCCCCTCAGTACAAGAGGACATTGAGTTGCTGGAGCGTGTCCAGAGAATGGCATCAAAGCTGGTGAAGGGTCTGGAGAACAAGTCTTATAAGGAGCGGCTGAGGGAACTGGGTTTGTTCAGTTTGGAGAAGAGGAGGCTGAGGGGAGACCTTATCACTCTCTACAACTTCCTGGAAGGGGGTTGTGGTGAGGAGGGTGTTGGTCTCTTCTCCCAAGTAACAAGCGATAGGACGAGAGGAAATGGCCTCAAGTTGCATCAGGGAAGGTTTATATTGGATATTAGGAAAAATGTCTTTACTGAAAGAGTGGTGAGGCATTGGAACAGGCTGCCCAGAGAGGTGGTGGAGTCACCATCCCTGGAGGTATTAAAAAAATGTCTAGACACGGCACTTCGGGACATGGTTTAGTAGGCATTCTATGATTCTATGATTCTAAGTTCCTGGTCATCCACTTTGATCTGGGTCAGGCGACTGACCCCGAAAACCATGTGGCTGCATGCAGACACCCCAGCACCAGCACACTCACGCACGCAGGTTGGCACAGTCAGCCAAGCCAAGAGGGGAAGGGTTCCCTTGCGCTGGCATCCTGGGCTAACTACAGTCTTGGGGGACACTTCCATGTTCAGCAACACTGACAAAATATCTCAGTGATACCCAAACAGAGGAAGTCTCACATCTCCATCCTTCCCTAATCCTACCTTTCACTTCCACTGCCGGTCAACATGGTCCTGCCCACACCACCCTGCACCAGCTCCAGCATTCATTTCACTCATATTTATTCAAAGGTAGGAAACTATTCCTCCCAGATAGGCTTGGCCAGGATGAAGACAGGAGATGGAAGCACAACTCCCACCTGTGACCAGTGGGCGACCTGCTATGTCTAGTTACTGTGTTTCAAACAGCTTTCTGGTACCCCAGATTTTTCAGAAAGGGCAGTAAGTCATGTTTCACTTCAGAGGAAGCCACACTGAAGACTGAGACATTCAGGCATTATGGTAAATTCTTTAACCAGTTGGACAGTCATTAACCTCAGACTGACCACCCAAACTGCAGTCTCTGCAGAGGCCATACAATATTTGACTTTATTCTAAACCATAGGGATCGACTATTCGGGCTAGGAATTAGTGCCTCACTGGACAGCTCACCCTGCTGCTGTCCAAGAAGCACTAATTTTCTGGCACAAAGGATTTATGCAGTCTCTGAGACTTCCACCTCTCACACAGAGATTAACTTTTGCTTCCTTTTTGGGGTTGGCTGGTTTGTTCTTTACCATGATCACACAAGGGAAGGAACCAAACCTGACTTTTAAGAGAACTTCATTTATACTCAAAACCTCTGCAGGAAGCAACAGTGTGGCTACATTACTCACAGGAGATTGATGCTACTTTCTACTCACAGTGAGACCGTATCGGGGGATGCTGAAGTACTTGAGCCAGTTCAGCCAGCCCATTACAGAAGGGAGGTTTACTAAGAGGCCTGAAAAGATCTGAAACAGAACAGAGGAGACTCATGAGTCACAAACTGTGTTTTCTGCAAACAATGCCATTCCTGCACAGATACTGCAGTTGCCCAACAGAGGTGCACTGGGATAGATGGACCTCCTACTGCTGTTACACCTGTGTCTACAGGCATGACATTCAAACCTTGCAGCAGTCCCAGCCAACTGGCTCAACAGCACATCCAAGTACTCCAGCTGAACTGCTTGCAAAGAGGTCAGAAAGGTTTTCTACATCCACATGTGAGCTAAGGAGCATGCATGCTGACAGCTTCTTATTCTGGAGGACTGCGTCCTATGGTAGAGCTAGCCAGAGGGTAAAGAACTATGACTGAGAGATGAAGTGGAGAAATGAGAAGGAAACCATGGGGAGCCTTAAGGGCTGTTACTGTTTCAGCTTTCTCCTCTGACCCACATCTTTTATCTGTGCTCTCTCCTGCCTGGAACAAGGTTTGCTCTTTTACTTCTTAGAACAATTGGACTTCACAGCTAAACATGACACTTCAGGCCGTGCTTCCTCACGTGTTTTTGTGCCTACCTTGCTGTCTTTCAGGATGCGCATATACCATGACTTAACTCAGTGCACATCAGCTGCCCTTCACTACACATGCACACTTCTCGCCCACAGCAAGCATTTGAAGTGATACACTATCACTTACCTTATTGCAAAAGCGGGTTAAGTTGCAAATCAAAGAATAAGGGATGCGCTGTGGGCTCAGAATATGTATGCAGACAGCTACCAGGAATTACCCAACAGAGTGTTTTTTACTCTAAGGCAAATTGGCAGGCCTCACAATCAAGAACTTTCATCACTAACATTATCTTTTTGAAAAAGAATTCACATCCCTCATCTATAAGTAGTCAAAATTCCTTTCCCTCTCACTTGCTGTCTTCCTTAGAAGCCCTTGAAGAAGTGTATTGAAGTAATTTCTAGAACCCAAGGGCAATACTGAATTAAAATAAAGAAAGGTTATGCTCCTTCTAATCCCACTGGGCAACAAAAATTAATGCAATAAAATCAACCAATCTAAAGTTTATTTTAAGATTTTTTCCTTTTAAATGAAGTTTAAGTTTATCACTTAGAATTCTAATACTGGAAATGCAAGATTTTTTTTTTTTAATCAATTTTTCTAAGGACAATTTAAAAAAAAAAAAAACACAAACAAAAAACAAACCACCACTTCCTTGGGGCACACTGTTTGCAAAGTTCTGGTGGCATCACACCTACTCAACTGCACCTAAGCAATGATTTCACCCTTAGATTACAAGTTGGCAGAAGTACATACTTGACTACAGTGACAATAAATTCACAGGTATGGGGCTGACATGCTACTGGACTGTGGATTCTCAGCCTGCTTAGGGCTGGCTCATCCCAGTCCTCTCAGCCTGTCTCAGCTGCTTCCTCACCTCCACCAAAGGAGCACACACCCCCTTGTATACTTACGAGCATCAGGACAAAACAAATAGTGATGAGGAGATTGGCCACAGCCACCACATCCATCCCAGCACTGATAGCTAGAGACATGGCCGTGGCAGTGTAGGACACCAATACCAGGGTCAGCATGAAGAAGAAGAACCGGCCTGCAACAGCTTGGTATCCTGTCAAAAAACAGAAAGAAGAGCATCCAGTAAACAACCACATTATGAATCCCAGAGAGGTACCCTTGGACTCATACAAGACAGGGAAAGCAGGAAGAAAGACCAAGTTTGGAGTTGGCAGGAACTGTGCATGCTCCAAAGGCCCAAAGAGCACTACCAAAAGATGTGGTCAAGCTGGTCCCTGTCTTAGACTGCTGGTGTCTTTGCCCCTGCCCTAGAATCCTCTGAAGTTATGATGCCAAGCACTTGAATCAGTTGAAGGTTCAACTAATTTCATGTTATAGATATAGGAATTAAACTCTGGCTAAATTAGAAATCAAATGTGTTGGAAGATGACAGGTTCAGCGAAAGCATCAATTCTTTACCAATCATCCAGTAACTGATGCATGAGAATATGATGGCTGGAGCAGTTCTCATGGGCAGCAGATCTCCTATCATCAAGGCCAGGAAGTAGGCAGACACACGGTAATATCCACTGGTGTACTGATGGCTGCGAGGACAGGAAGGAGGGGAGTTGTACAGCTTTAGAGGTTATCTAGGAAGCAGGCTCAGCATGCATGTCTGGTTTATCCTGATTTGGTTTCTGTTCTCTCTACCAGTGACTGCTTCTCTATATGTAAGTCGCTTATTTTCTCTGTGCTATCACTTCCCATTCTGTGAAGTAAGGCCTGATCTGTCTCACAAGCCCTGCAGTCATAATGAGAGCCCTCCGAGGAAAGTGAATGAAAGGCTATGTGACTGCTAAGTAACATATTGGAAAAAAGCTCCTAAATCTCTTTTCAAAGAGAATGATCCTTAACACAAGAGCATGTGAAAGTATTAGACTGTTATTAACTGGAAGAACACATTATCCATAGCTAACTCATACAAGCTGCTTTCAGGGGAGAAGGAACAACACCCAGTGATGGGAAAACAGCTTTAGGACATCAACTCACCTCCAGTTCACAGGGCAATTAAATGTCATTATGATTGTTTTGCTGCTTAATGGAGCTCATGAAAAGATGCTTTAATTGGTGAGGTGCCAAAATGCTCATTTGACACAGCTGGTAAGCTAAGCTGGTAAGCAGGGCAGACTGGCAAGAAATGTCAGTGTGCGAGAGATTCACTCCTGAGCGGCTGTTAGGGGCAATATCAAGCTGCTCTGAGCAACCTGTGGGTGGACACGTGCATTCCAGGCACAAATCTCCAATTTCTTCTGTACTGCATAGGATCTGTCTCTTGCCCTTTCATCCCGTGGGCTGGAGGCTATTCCAAACTTCATTTTGAATGTATATGTACATAATATATACATACATTTACATGCATATACACACATACAAGCACATACATATATAAACAGAGAGATGCACTTGATTATTAGGAAGCTCTTGTAAGCCAGCCATCAGCCCTCTTCAGCTGAGCATCCCTTGTGAAGCTTTTCCAAGAACTCTCCCTTCTCCCTTGGCACAGTCTTACCACTTTAGGACCATGGCAAGTCAGTGTTTCAACCCTGTCAGCAAAAGGGCAGGCAGGGTTCACAGTCTGCAGGATTCACATGCAGACTTCAAAAACAGCTGTTACCAAAAGGGGGTAGGAAAAGCACTTCTCAATAAACTATGACACAGCGAGCAAGTAAAAGCATTTTATTTCTCCCCTCCTTATCCCACCCTCTTAGCATTTCAGTTCCCTGCTCTACAGACCAATTTAGCATTACAACCTGATGTTGCAAGGGAACAACCAAGTCTTTGGTGGAAAGAATTTTGTTTAGCCTGTAAGATACTCCCAACCGCCTCACTCCAGGGTATGAGACAGTCTAAGTGCCTGACTACTCACACAAATAGTTTCTTGTCTCTGATGAACAGCTCAATTGCAGAGACACTGGAAAAACACTGGTTTGTGGTGACAAAAAACAAGGATCCAGCCCTAGAAGGCAAAACAGAACAGTCAAAATGTGAGGAAACAGCCTGGATCAACAGTGGCAGCCTCGGACATCATCAGTTATCAAGTCAGTACTCTTCTGTCTCTGTTCATAGAATGGAGATATTTAATTGTGCTACTGTAGATCTTATCTGTAAAACCAGGTTTATTCCTTTATCTTCCCTTTCACATCTTTGTACATGTGTGCAAGCCTGACAGAACTGCAGTCCCTTTAGGGCCTCCAGCAACACCATGTGGCAGCGCATTAAGGCTTGTGAACCCAACCCTCCTTTGCAGTCCAAGTGGATCCCAAGGCCTTCTCTGTGGCTGAAACCTCTCCGCTACAGACAGAAAAATGAGCAAAGCTATGGTTTTCCAACTTACCGATTTTGAATGCCACTTCGATCCAATTTTACACCAAAAAAGATAGCACCCACAACCAAGGCTAGAATTATGGTCACTGTAATCTAGAAGTGAAAAGAAGAAAGGAAAAAGGGGAGTTCTTCAGATAAGTAAGTAGGGACAAACTTACTATTAAGGCATATGCAGGGTTTAAGATTCACACCTGCCTACAACTTTGCTGTTGTGAGTCAATGTATACCTATGACACACACAATTAAAAGCCTTATGGCAAATTTTCCAAGTTTATCTTCTTCACTTTTCTCCCTGATTTTCTTTGGCTGGGAAAGGTTAGCAGAAACACACTTAAAAAATAACCCCCCTTAAAATTTCAAGTGAGGCACAAAATTAACATCACCCTAGAAGCTCCCCATGTGAACCAGAGAATGGAGCATTTCCCGCACTCCCCAACCTTCAGTGCAGTAGTCCTTGTGCTAAGCTAAAATGGAGAGGTTTTTTTCAAAGGCAACAAAGGTAGCTGGGCATCTCAGTCCACTTAAATGGCAGTGGCAGAGGACTTTGCTGTTTCCCTAGCTGCCTTTGAAAACAAAATCTGTCCTACGAACTGCAGATTGCAGGACTGAGAGCAGAGGGAGTCTGACACTTTTAGCAGTTGTTACCTACTTGTGCAATGGAGGCCTGTGGGTTCCTGATGAGGTTTTTAAGGGAACGCTTGGACACCCAGTACAGCTGGGTGAGGAATCCATTTGCATAGGTAATCTCATGCCCCTGCTTGGATACTCTTTGTGTGCTTCCCCGTCCAAGCTCCACTTTTCCCAGTGCTTCCTTTGTGCGCTGATATAGGATGGAGTTGAGATATTTCTGGTGCAGCACATCTACCACACTGCTGTCCACGTTATCTTCTGCCACTCCGTTTTCATTGTGCACCTCTGAGTGAGAAAGACAAGATATGGCTTGTGATTCCCCATGAACCCTACCTTCAGACATGGCCCATCAACATGCTCAGCCACTTTGGAGGCTGAATAAAAAAAAGTAGGAATGCCCAGAGAATTTTAATTGTTCAAGCCTTGGCTCTGAGCTTAAGAGGCTAGCTTGAGTGCGAGGGTTTCTGTAGTTTTAATCAAACCTAGCTAAGCTGCCTGTTCTTTGTGGCACAAAAGTGGCCATACTCTTACAATGAGGCACCAGAAAACCTTTGTTTCACTGAATTCTGGGGAAATCAATGTTTACTCTGATCCATTTCTCCATCCCCAAAAAGCATCATTACAAAAACTGTTCCCTTACAATCCTTCAGTCATGGATATGCTAGAGCATCCCCAAACAAATGTTTCCCAACATTTCACTCACTATATTGTTAGAGAGTTTGTTCTCTAATCTAGCTCAAATCTTTCTCACTGCCCTGTAAATCCATTAGTCCTTAGCCTGTCTACCCTCTCTTCTCTGCAGTAGCCTCTTATGTGACTGAAAACTTCTGTCTTCCCACAGCTGTCTCTTAAGACTAAGCCATTCTAGCTTTTCAGTCTTTCCCACACAGGTTTTCTAGATTACTGGTATTTATCACTGCTCTCCTATATTACTAACGGAAGAAAAAAAACCCTTTTTAAAAGTTTTCTGAGCTCTTTGAAGAAGCCCAAAGCAAAGTACATCTATTAGTAGGAAAAATAAAAAGATAATGAAGTGCCCTTAGACTGGAGGAAACCCAGAGGATAAAAGCTTGCCAACACCACATACAACTTCCCTTCTATACCAGCCAATAGTGGATTTCTCCTGCACAATTTACCTTTTCCTATGTCCACAGGTCTATCATCTTCCTTGCTTGCTGCCACAGCTGTTGAATCACCATTTATGATATCAAGGAAAAAGTCAGCTGGATTGTTGAAGGGTTCACATTCATATCCTTAAAAAAAACAAACCAAAACAAAAAACACACATGCTACATGTTTGTATTGCACAGAGAACAACTTGGAAGGTCAGGGCTAATACTGTATCACTCTTGCACAAACGTGTTGCAAGAAAACTTCACTGTTTTCCATAAGCATTAGTTTACAGCAGTAGAATGGACAGGATTTAGGAGATGGTGAATCTGAGGTATCTATATATACAGAGTTTCAAAGCTGTTTATTCTCCCCTGACTTCAGGTGAGGAGAAATCAGTAACTTTCTTCTACACAGTGCAGCATGGACAACTCTTGCCTCCTTCCCAGTGCTGTTCAACCACATCCCACTCTGAAAGATAAACAAGTCTTCAGTAGAGGTTGCTGGATGTCTGCTCTACAGCCTCAGATGCTTGCTCTAGAAGCTCAGCTCTTACTTGTGTTTCCTTGGTCACAAGGAAGAGGAAGAGCTGTCTAAGAGCAGCTTC
>VZTL01051047.1:18289-35967 GCA_013400535.1 Scopus umbretta | reverse complement strand
TCCCAACTCTTTTTCATTTGGTTGAAGAGAAAAGGATCAGAGCAGCAGTCTAAGTCCCACTAAACAAAAAATCCCACTCAATGCTTAACATTCTTTTGACTCTGGAAGATTATTGATGACACTGTATAAATGGGGAAACCAAGGTTAAATATTATGACAAATCCAGGAAGAAAATCTGGGTCACTTGAGCCCAAGTCTTGTATCCTACTTGCTAAGCCTTGCCTTCTTAGTAAAAAGACTTTTAAGACAAAATTTACCCAAGACCACTGCGGAGAAGGAGGCTTGGTATTGATTTTTGTACATTCCTGCAGGCCAGATGCATCGCTCCACATGTATCTGTCCGTGGGCAGACCTCTGTGGTGAAACAGTGTACAAGGAATGCTAGGTCATTTACAACAGAGAAGTTAAAAGGCAAGGGAAGAAAAGCCTATTTTTGTAGCACTTCCTACTTTCATACACAGAACAGTCTTCCGTCATTAATCTCTGTATTTAGAAATATCACGTGAGTAATGAGGATGGTGGGAAGAAATCTGTACAATTGCTTCCAGTTACACCAAACTTGAGGACCACGAGAACTTTTCTCTGTAGAGCGATATTCCTCACTACTATTTAAAACTGGAAGGTAAATCCTGAGTTTCTCTGGCATAGGCACCCACATATGTGAATGTTTTTTCAATACTCGTGTTCAAATATACTATTCAAGGACCCAATGTATTTAGTGCAATACGTATATGAATATATAGCTCCTAACAAGGACAGCGCTGTATGGCCGTAATAATGAAAGATGTTGCAAGTAGGCACACTTTGTGCACTCACAAAGCACAAATCTGTAATGTTTTGCTGCAAATGCGTTTTGAACGGGTAGTTACAAATCTAGAAAACTGAGAAACACTGTTCCTTCCATCTCAGGTTAACAACAAATATTGGAGGAGACTGAAGATAGAATGACTGAGAACTATTCTGAAAAGCTAGAACAAGCCCCTTGTTTCAATTGACAGTAGTAAAAAAACTACAGTAAATAAATACAATACATTGAGTAAATAACCTGCTGCTGTATCCAGTGACTGGGTTCCACCGTTGGTTCTCATAGATATAAACACATTTCACATCTGACTGCGTATAAATGTTATCAGCACTACTGGCCAGTCCTGTGAGAAATCAATCATTTGGATTTTAGTAAAGCTAAATCTTAAAGACACACATTTTAAATTCCAATAGCCACAGTAATACTGTTGATTATCCTATTTCTCACTCTTAAGCTGAAAATATAAAGATAAAACTGCAATACCAATTCCTTCCTAATGTGTGGCCTGTTCACTGTATAAGCCTACACGTTACTTAGGGTAACGGAAGGACAGGTGAAATAGCTTGAATAGCTGACCCAGTCAGGAAGGTAAGTAAGAAATGTGCACACCACAGCAGACTGATTGTCCGTACCTTGAATGAAGCCACCTCCATATCCACCAGTGTAAACCCACGCTGTGTGATCATATCCTATGCCCCACACTATGCCTCGGTTATTGCACTCTATCAGTCGAAGATGACCTCCAACTTGACGCCAAAACCTGCCAGAAAAAGGACAACATTTTACATTTACTCTATACCACATCCATCAGGAATGTATGCTTTCCCCTCCTACAACTCAACAATCTTATGGACAGGCAACTTTATATGCTTGCTTGGTCAACCTCTGTGCAATCTGGAAGTGAAGGAAGTTGCCAGTTGAAAACATTTCCCTCTGATCAACTACTGAAAAGTAGATGGAAGGAACCCGTCTGCCTCCACTTGGAATTTTCAGGCTTTGAAGTGTTTTGCTTTCCTTTTATTTTATGACTTGTTTTTTTTATGTATGTATATATTTAAACACTAGTTAGGATGATTGTGCTAAAATCTTTACGTCTCAGTAGCCATCAACTGCCTCAGCTTTAACTTCATCCTCATTTTTTTGAGGAAGGAACTGCCTTTATCTAACAAGATGATAAGTGATTTATGTATTTGCTGTGGAGCTTGGTAAAAACAAGGGCTTTAATTCTTCCAATTCTCTGAATCTTTGCAGCTTAATCCTTTTCCGGGGCTTTACACAGCCAGTTGGCCATGGTACTTTTCTGGGGAAGAATGGAGAAAAGAGATTACAGAGGAGTATTTTAATTATCAGAATGGCAGGAGATCATCTAGGTCACGATTCCTCCAAACTAAGGTGCAAGAGCACATCAACTTTGTGATTTGCCAGATATTGAAGGTGCTCTACCCTGAAGGAAAAGGACCAAAGGATTTCTCAGGTATTATTCAAAGACACTTTGTGCAAGTAATTTGAAACTGGGTGTATTTTTTAAATTGAAGATTGGCCTTTAACCCACCAGTTCTGAGGCTGGCATTTTTCTCCTTGAAGAGTTTGCAGTACTGTATTGTCATAGTTGTAACAGAAACTGTAAAGGAGCTGCTCCTGGACTGTAGTGACTATGGAGAACTAAGAATGTCGATTTCCTGACTCAGATAAAAACGAAAGCTCAAATTACAATTACAGTGATTAGGTTTACTTTTACTCTAGGCCATCTCTTAATTTAAGTAATTATGGCATTAAAGATGCAATTACAAAAAAAAAGGGATCTCGATAAGAAAGGCTTTTGAAATCACATTAATCGCTCCAGCACCTCAGAATTAAAATATGATTTGGTGAATTTCTTCAGATGTACTTATGAGCATGAAGACAGCCATTAACCTTGTCATGGACAGACATCTGCAGTGTACTACACACTCCAACAGCCCATCGAAGCCACTGACTTGACATGACCAAGACACAGTCTTGGCTGGATGGCATCCCATGCAGAAAGAACAGCTTCTGAAACCTCTTACATTTGATCACACGGCATCAGGTGTGGTCCGGCCTCCAGTTCGGGGCTTGGCTCGCTAACAAAGATGTCTCCTTTACAAGTAACTGACCAAATGGCATGGTGAGAAGGAGGGCCTTGAATCCGTCTGCTTTCACAACAGGACATGTTCAGCAAAGACAGCTACAAAACAAGAAGGTGAGAACCAAAAGCTTCTGTTTACAGCGAGAACAAAAATTTCCACATAGGTGCTTCAGTATTACAAAACGAAGTTTTGCCTTTGCATGTTCTTGCCAATCAGCAAAATGAATTTGCAGCTTTTTCTCAAAGGCACTGAAATTCAGTGTTTGAGAAATTATTAACACAATCACTGGTACCAACGTGGTTTGCTGTATCCGATCATTATGAAGTATCTTTCAGGTTTTCCACTGCTGCAGTGTATATATGCCTGCCTGCCTATACATAAGACTCTCTACAACAGTGACAAGAGATAACAGTTCTTCTCCCAATGCAGAAGAATAGACTAACTGAATTAAACTCCTAACTCATTTGTAGCCTACTCTACACCCAGAGATAGGGAGGGAAGGAAAAACAATATTGGTTTTACTGTGGATAACTGCAGCATCAGAAAACATGCAAACTCCAGAGGAGACAGGAAGCCTCTAAGTAAGTTTGAACAGACTTTTTAAATTACTGAATTGTGAAAATAGCTAAGTAGCCTAGATACTGCAAGTGTGATGCTGAGATTTCAGAGACTAGCTTTTATGTTTCATTTCAGATACTGCCAGCTTGAAATGAAAAATTCACAGAATTACCCAGTCATGCATTTCTTGCTCCGTTGTGGCTGCCAGGCGGATTGGCCATCGCTGCTTCGTCCTTTCAGGTGTATACAGTGCAAAGGAGTGTTTGGCTTCATTCAGCACTTCAACTATAATAGTGACTTCATTCAGGAACACGTGGATATACTAAGACAAGAGAAAAAAAAGTTGTGACTAAGGCAAACTCAGATAAGTCTTCCTTACAGCCAGCATTTTTGCACTTCAGGACTATGAATGAGGCACTCCTGCCAAGAATAGCAAAGAATCAGTTCTTGATGCAGAAGGAATGGGCCTCGATTTCCAGTCCTGCACTACCTCTGATACATATTGCCCATATGAATTAACCCTATTTATGAGGGTCCTGGCCAGCCAAACTTGGCTCCTTCTTCACAATCAAGAACATTTTGAACTTCCAAAAGAATTCCTTATTAGTGCAAAGCCGATGGTTTAAGCAATGTGGATGGTTGCTGACTGGGTATTTCTGACCTAGCATTAACATAGCTACAGCTTAGAAAAGCTCGCAATTTGCTAGTTTCCCTGGGCTACGTTTGAATGGGTTCCCAAAACTTAGAACCAGAGTGTACCATAATTTGCACCCCTTAAGAAAACTGTTCTCACTTCAAAGGTTTTGTTTTGCAACTCTCTCAAGGGTCTTAAGCTGAACGCACCTTTTTCTCCTCATGATACATGTAATAGATGAACAGGATGCTGTCGCGCATTCCATCGCTCCCAGTGAACTGCTCAAGCGCAACTCGAACATCCATCCATTTATGAGGCTTCCAATTCCTCCACCATTGCAAGGTTCCAGTTTTAACCCAAACTGACTGCAATGCAAACACAAATTTACAGGAGTAAGGAAACGGCATGACTCTCTTCCTTTCTCCCAAATACTATTTTCTGTGACCACAAGAAATCTCTGCTGCAGGTTAGTCTGTATCGTATCAGTTAATTCTGACAACAGAGTATACCAGAGTGTTCAGGAAGCTGAAGACAAAATGAAAACTGACAAAACTAGAAAGGCAGGCGCTGAAATAGCATGTGTTCAACCATATTAACATTTTACCTCTGCAAGAATGCAGTAGCATACCGATACTAATTGACTCTTGTGTGCTCCTGTTACAGCACAACTTCTGTTTGGACTGTAAAGGCTTTTGACGTAATCTGTTTAAACTTGATTAAAACCCTGGACTCCATGTGCTTTTAATCAAATGAATTCCAGATGTCATTTGGCAATAAGCAATGAAGGGACCAAAAATGTGAATGAATCTGAAAAGAGCCAAGGAGTCATAACAAAGGGAACATCAAGCAAAAGTGCTGCTATTTAAGTGCTGCTATTGACATTTGCATCATTGTTTTATTTATGCAAGTTGCATTAATCCCTTAGTGGTTGCAGAGAGGGAAAGTTCACCTACTTGAGTCACTGTTTCAATTAAGAAGCCTCATCTTGTGGTGGAATAATTCATACAATGTTCCACTGTTGCAAACATTTCTCTGTGGATTTGAGGTTTCAGTGTACTCAAATAATGCTAACCAGTGCTTCGTTTGTTCCTTTACAAAACTATCAGCTAATGTTTTTAGACAAAAATTGCTGCTCCATGTTTGATAAGCTGCTAGTTTCAAACAGTGATAATCTGGGAAAGTTGTCATAGACAGAAATAAGGACAAGAATATAAAGCTGACAGTAAGTTTGGATCAGTACATCAGAAACATACTACTGATGCCCAGTAGCGATAGAGATAATTGTTTAGTAGACAAGAGCTATGTGTCCTCGCTGCTTACCTGCTCAATAGCCTGTTCGTAGTGCCTAAAATTCTCCAGTTCCCGCTTTGTCCTTTCACTGAGCTGCTGAAAAATCTGCTTTCGCCATGCTGCTGTCTGTGCTGGAGTGATAGACAGAGAGAGAGATTGCACAGAGGATGACAAACCTAGAACAGAACCAAAACAAGTAAACTCCAGTGAGCTTTGAATACAGCTCTGTGACAGGCAAAACATGATGCTGCTTTGAACACTGGACTGAATAAAGCCAGTCTAACATAGTTTTTCTCGTTATTATACTTTGGAACCAGTGTATTATAGCCAAACTTTGTAAATGATACATAGAAATGGGATGATTATATAGACTCTTGCAAAGCCATAACCTTGTAAAAATGGGAGTTCTGTCGCTGAACTGCAAGATAATTAGGTAATACAATGCATTAAGAGTTTCACTGTTGTTAAATACTAGGATGCCATAGTTCATGGTTTATTTTGAAAATACGGTTATATTCCACTGTCTTTCCAGAGTCTAAATTCTAACGCCGTCCGGTTATCAGCTGGGCTCACGTTCACAATGCCTCTGAGTAATTTCTGTATCTCACCCTTGTCTCAGTAGGAATGGTAGGAGCGAGGCAGTTATTTGTGGCATCTGCATCTCTCAAGGGAGCTCTTTCCACCACTTTCAGTTACTATTCAGTAATATTATGGGTTTTGCCTGAAGTTGCAGTTTTAGTGCGATTAAAAATGAGATGCAGATCCGGCACAGATTATTTTACAAAATTCTTACAGAAACTCAGAGCAAGTATCACCTTTATGTTCACATATATCTCAATCCCAAAGTGCTGTACAGCTAAATACATGCAGCGCTACACCCAGACGTGGAGTGTATTAACAAACTGCAATACGAGTAAATGGGTTATTGGAAGTTTTGCACCATGGTTTTGTTAAAAAAAAAAGCCCAAACCAACACTTGTCTTAAAGAGCATTGGGAATTAGGGTCTGTTGTGGTGACTGGCTAGTACCTGATGGAACAGTGAACCATTTCAATGGGCTGTGCAAATCTACAAGACAGCCTCCCCCAGACACCCAGGCCCACAGTGGGTGCTCATCGGCTCCGTACTGTTCCTCAGCTCCCACTGAGAACATGCCAAGGGAAGAGAGGCTGGATGTTTCTGCAAAGGTGCTGACGGAGAGGACTGGATGCTTTTGGGCCTCCTTCAGGTCAATGTTTGTCCACTGCAGTTCTGCAGAAGGATTTAGGTTTGTGGAAGATGTATGCATTTCAAGATTAGCTTTCTCATTAGGAGTCGAAGCAACAGTGGTTTCTCCTTGATCAGAGTCCAGAGGATCCACAGTCAAATTTGCATGTGTTTCTGCTGTCTGGTTGCCTGTGCCGTTACCACTGCTGCTGGCTGCAGCTCCCATCGGGGGAGTGTTGGCAAGGTGCATGGGTACACTTGGAAGCTCTGTATCAGAGGAAGTATCTGCATCACCCTGAGTGATCGCATTTGTTTGGTTCTGAATATCATCAGTAAAGAAACAGCCAGCACTGAAGGACAAATAGATAATTAATTAACTATCATTCAAAGCATTATAAATTAGCACAGGCCTGAGACCACAGATAATACAGAAATCAACCTAGTGTTCCAGCTTTAGGAGAGAAATAGCAGACTGTTTTTCTGAAGATCAAACTCTATCATCAGGGGAAAAGAGTCTAACACAAATCTGGCAGACCAGTCTAGCAAATCTGAAACATAGGAAGGTATTTCATTGATCTTTTCAAACAATCCGTGGTGTTGGCTGCCTACAACTCCCAGGAAAACACTGCAGCAACACCACACTTTCCGGATATGAAATAATGAATAGGATTTTTTTAAAGCCCATTATTAACTTTATGATTTTTGTGTTAGCTAGAGATGGCTTCTACTCAGAGCATACTCTGACTCAAACAAGTAGCTTCTGCAGCACTCCCAGCTTCACTGGCATGTCTTGCACAGCCACGAGGCCAGCAGTCAGCGGGGAGTTACTGATTTAATCTCTCTAGGAAAGGAAATGTACAGTGACACTCAGTAGAAGGATAACTCCCAATCAGAGCTGACACTCCTTCATGGTATTTCACAGGTAACGTTTTCTCTTATTAGTGACTAGTTCCAGATAGTGATAGTAAAGCCCAGAGAAACACACTTTACTGCAAGCATGCAGTGAATTCCAAAGTGGGAGCTTCAGTTTCTATCCCAAGTGCAACAACCGCTGCTTATTGTTAATTTTAATGGCAAACAAAGCAAATGCTGTTTGGCATACCTAATGATTAGAGATGCCTTCCCTGCTCCTCCCCATCTGTACCACCTGAATGTAAAGAAGTATCTCCTAGCACTGAAACTCTTGGTGTACAAAGTCTTGAGCAGGTATTTTACTAAGTACCTGAGCAGACTTGTTGAGCTCCCGGTCTGAGATCTGTCACTCTCTCGGCCAGATAAAATGGCCTTCCATGTCTTCCCACTAAGCTCACTTGGTGTGACACCTTGACGAAAATAAAGTGCTCTGTCATCGCAGCCAATTCCCCAGACCTAGGGAAGGAAAGGGCTTGGTGAAGGAAATGGCATGGAATGCAGGTATATACCAGCCACAAAAAAGGTGCAGTGGTGGAAACCGCAGCACAAAAATCTGCTGGACACAGCATTTTCCTTTTGTGTTCTTCCTTAATTCTGATGCTGTAGATGCAGTATAAAATTCTATACCATCAAGAGAAAACTATTTGCGCCTGAATGTGCCATACAAGAGACATGCTGACTGTTCATCTTCTGGTGAAGAATTCAGCCACGCATTCCTTCCTAGCAGTTCAAGCACATGGACCTCTTGTTCAGCGGTCTCTATTGGCACTGCTGACAGTCCTCTCCGCGTGTGAATACTGCCTGTACAAAGGGGAACATAAATATCCTCGTAATTGGTATACAGCTGCCTTACCTGGTTATTTAAGCCTACAGTTACCATCATCATTTCCCCAACCATTTCAATCCAGCTTGTTCCGCAAGGATTATGTGAGTTCACTCCTCTTCTAAACCACACCTACAACAGCAACAGCAAAAAGTCTAAATTTTGCTCCTTCTGCATTAACAAGCAGACAGCTGGAACTTAGTTTCTTTAGTGGATTAGTCTTAATCACTAATGCTGACTTGCTGCATTGCCTTAAGAAGTCTCTTACTTCCTTGGCTCTTTTTCTTTATCAGGTAAAGATAAAATAATTCTCTCAATACTGTGCAGACTGCGTGTCCTTGTGACCAACTAGAGCCAGAACAGCCCACAAGGAGACTTTTTGTTATGACTTTCTGTGACAGTTAGTTTCTCTGCCATTGGAAAAATACTTTGTATTACATGTCAACTGCAGACTATTTTTGATCACTCTGAATGGGCTTCTAAACAGTGTTGTATTCAAACCCTAGAAGCAGGGCTGACAGAGGGAACTGTCAGAGGGATCTTTTCAGTGGTACAGCTCTTTAAATTGTCTCCCGGTAGATTTGTTTTTACCCAATCCCAAGGTGTCTGTGGGCTGGGTACCTGGAAAAATTTCCATCTATATTTAGCATATAGTCATATATAGTGGCAAGCAGCTACTTCAGAAGTTGTTGGTTGAATCACGTAACAATGTACTTGACTATCTGGCGGCAGATCTGAAGGAAAACATGCTAGCTTATCTACATTTATTACAGTGGTTTTATTTGGCAGATGGAGCAGGCTGGACACAGTCTGTTATCATGGCTCAGCTGATGAGTAGTAATTCATTAAACCAGAGTGACTCAATTACTTAAAACTGCTGCACATGCACACAATTCATTATGTTTTTGAATTCAGTATGAAGGGATTTGATTGCAACCAGTACAAGAGCACTCTAGTACATTCTTCAAGACTTTCAAAACTCCCTGCGAGGAGCCGGGAGTTGGACTTGATGATCCTGATGGGTCCCTTCCAACTTGAGATATTCTATGATTCTGTGGTTCTAAGTTAAAACCCCAGTAAGAAAGTAATCACACATACACATAACAGATATGTCACTTAATAAATACAAATAACTACATTAAAAGGCTGATGAAGAGGGAACAGTCACCATAGGGAGATTAAAAAAAAACCAGGATCATCTAGAAAAGTGTAGATTAAAATATTCCCATGCCACTTTTGATGTAACCTTCAGACCACGTGGAAATAGAACTGAGCAGCTAGGAGTCCCTTCAATTTCGATGCATAATATATCCCTTAGCAGTGGGTCCTTTATTACATCCCCACCCACCTACCGCATCTGCCTGACTTGTGTTTAGAAAATTCTTTCCAAGAAAAAAGCAGAAAGTCTTCTTTAAATTAAATGCAACTATGTGTACCGCAAACCACAGAGTATTCCCGTAACAGCATGGGGAACTAGAATTCCCCAAACCATGGGGACAGTGAGTCCAAATCACCAATGTTTCCTATGAAAGTTACATGCCTGTTAGAAAAAAGTAGATAAAGGGAAGAAAAAAAACAGACCCAGAGCCTGACACTTCTTACTTTTCTGTCCTTTGTAACACACCACACTACATCAACACCCACAGAGACGTGCATAATCCCATTTTCAGAGCTTGGAGACTCCACAATACTCCAGGAAATTCCTGCAAGAAACAAAACCCAGAGCTATTGTAGGTCAGTTTCTTATTCAACACTATACAAATCAAAGGGGCTTCCAGCTAAATTTAACAAACTTTACCTTGAGGGTTATTCCTGTCAATTCCTTCTCTCACAATAGCTTGCCCTTCCCAAAGAGTTGCCCAAAGGAGGTCATATGGTCCACAGCTGATCTGTACAACTTCACCAGGAGTGGTGATTAAGGACCACATGGAACCTTCTGGATTGTGATGGCAGACGTTTTCTCTGTACCATACCTAGACAAGTTTAAAAAAAAAACAAATAAAACCTATAAAAATAGCATTATAACAATGAAACCATTGAGACAAGCATGAAGACAAACTGGAAAGAACAGTCCAGCTTTAACAACAGGATTTTTTAATGCAGTGTATGCTCTCTGACCTTTAAAGGTATTTTTTGATGTCAATTATGCAGTTGAAGACTACTTCCTTATGTACTAAGGGAGGAGGCTTTTCTACAGACTAGCTTTTATCATGGAAGCAAATCTGGATTGGGTACAGTAACCTATTGCTACAAGTTCTGTGTATATTTTAACATTTAAAAAATCTCTTCAGTATATTTCAGGGCATGTTACATAAACCAAGAATGAACAAATATGTAACACAAAAATGTTACTGTAAGATGGCAGCCTTCACTAAACAGAGCTTGCCACAACATGGGTAGAAAATTCCATTCTCTGTGCAGCCTTCAAGTGACATCCAGTCCGTTTGCTAGCCTTGGTCCTACTCTCTGTGCACTTTTCTATAGAACGCAGTCAAAACAGGAAGGTTAAACACAGAAAGTAACCTGCGGTAGTCGTATGAACGCTCCAAAATATGACTGCTGAGTGCTAAACCTCATTTTTAGAAATACTTTATTTCTCTGGGGACTTTACTTGGGAAATGAAAGCATTTTACAATGTCAGTCAAGTCAGCCTGCAGAGTGGGATGCTTGTCACTTATTACTGGAAAGTATGAGGCACAGGGAATTTTATTTTAAACAATTCAACCAAGATTGCTTGCCTCTCCAGGCAGTGCCAGGTGTGACTGAAATCTCAGGCTATCTGTTAAAAGTATTACATTCTTCCCTGTGAGACCACAAGTCAGAAATTGTCTAGAGACAAAGGAATGCAGATACATGCTGTAAAGATGAAGGAAGGAAAAAGCAAGAATCAAATCTTCACAGCACGGAGCAAAAGAGGAGTGACCTTATGGTAGGCCTAAAAACAAACAAAAAAAAGCAAGATTTATAGTTTTCAACAGAAAATAAATTGAACATCCCAGAGCTGGATGCCACATTGCCAAGTCAGGAGGTTACTTTTTGATCAGGAAGCCTTAGAAAACCATTTTGTAAACTCTTTCTTGAACCATTCCTGACTCTCCGCCACAGAAAGATGGGACAGTCCTTTGTAAGAACTTTTATCAAGTTTTAAGGCTCCTTCTCTTTGTTACCAGTGCCAAAGTCTGCATTCTGGGCATTTTTCAGGATATAAGACACTACTCAGCCCAAGTTTTTAAGATTCACCTGTTTACAGAGGTTTAAGGCTTCCATAAAACAGCAACCCTATGAGATACTAAGCCTTTCCATTTACAACACAAGTTGTTACATAATGTAGTCCCAACGCAGCTTTTGCACCCTCTGCCAGATGCACAAACAGCGTATTTCCTTACCAACATAAGACAGTAACAAACCTGCCTTGCCTTAAAAGCATTTAACTCTTTTTCAGTAGTAATTTATATTAGAAAACCTTGGGAACATGCACATACCTTTCCTTGTAAAGAAACCGCCCATACTGATAAACGGCCAAGAGGCTCATCGGTGATTTCCCATCCTCCAACAGAGATGTCATTGAAAGGGTCTGGCAACTGATCTGGATCATCACGCAATACGATCTGAAGCAAAGAGAAGGAAGATTGAGAAGAGACACTGCAAACAGATAGGTGATTTGGCTGGTGGCCTAACTTGTTTCTTGCAGATTGGTTTATGTATCGCTTACTAAAGTGGCTGAGCACGGAAATTCTTCCTCCCGTTCAAGGCTGCTATATGCAGAGAGAGGAGAAACGCTGCCAAAGCAGCACGAAGAAGTCTATGTTTCATCCCCCAACTAAAAGAAACTTTTACTCACAGAACAGTGCATACAGACGTTCTTTGAATTGGAAAGCTGGAACATCACAAATTACAATTTTTGTACATTCTTAGGATGGAACAACAATTATTAAGGAACAGTTATTCATACCGATAAAGGACACAGCTGGTGAACGATGCTAGACAGGTGCCACTTTGAGAGAGAGTGCTTTGTCAAACAACCAAAGGAAGTTAAAAAGTGGGTCTGAAATTTGCAAAGGAGCTGAGCATCTATCTCCAGCTGCATTACCATGAGATCTGGCACCTTATTACCACCGGTTTCTATGAAAAATCCCAGCCTGCCATTTAGGTTTGCAAGAATTACAAGTTGGAAGTCAAGGAATCCAGGTCCAGCCTACAGAGCAGTGATAAAAAAATTATTGTCCCTGTGCTTATAATTATTTCAGAAAATCAGTTTGTTTAATATATAAAAGATATCCAGAACCTTTGCCCAAACGTCCCGTGATTTGTATCTCCTGTATCTGATCCACCTCCTGCGTCTGACACAAGAATTCCATTTCTTATCCTTTGTGTAGGTGCTGGGGAAGTCTATGGCGTAAGTCCAGCCCTGCAAACAGAGGTTTTCTTGTATGAAAATCAGGACCAAGGGAGAGCTTGAAGTCATAACTTGGAGCAATTCTGCACAAGAGTCACTCCTACAAATACAATACAAGCTACTGTGCATGTCTCAACAGCCCTGGTTAACAGACCAGCTAATTCCGCGAATGATTTATGAATCATGTCCAAATTCCTCTGCATGATATACACAGAACAAACAAGACACAGTAAAGCATTTTACTTTTTTCATAGTAAAGTTCTTAAATAACAATGGCATCCAGTTGCCAGCATTTTGTGGCCTGATCAAAAGAAAAAAGCTTCTGTAGAAGCTCCTATAGACTTCAAAAGCCTTCAAACAAGATCCTTCCTTGTGTTGTGATATAGTTGAGCTACTTCCCAGAAAGAAGTAGCTATGGGAAGTCCTTGTGTTGTGATATAGTTGAGCTACTTCCCAGAAAGAAGTAGCTATGGGAAGTTAAGTGCCTTTTATTTTTACAGACCTTTTACACTTCTACAAAAGTGTCTTTTATTTTACAGACTAGGGATTCCCAGAATAGAACTCTTTTTGGTATTGTTCACCTACCCCTTTCTCTGTTGGTTCCCCTCCAATATTTTCATCCACATACCAGTCAGACTCCCACTCCCAGTGTGGTGAAGGCAGTGTGAAACTATCAAGCTGCTGATGTTTTAGCCCGCTCACATCACTCCACTGCCAGCGGTCACTGGGCAGTAATTTCTCACAAAAGCCACCAACTGGATTCCAGCGCTGCCAGAAATAATAAATATTTTATTTGAGATCACATCATCTCATTGGACATCTACAGGGAGTCATAAATGATACATTTCTTATTTTCTGCAGTAGAAGAGGAACAAATTCCTGGGGTGAATGAGAAAGTGTTCACACTGTAAGCCCCAACCTAACACAGTCTTTGGAGGAAGCTTTTCTAAGCATCGAAAAAGGGCTAACCGCAGAGCTAGCCCCAACCAAGTCATTTTCAGTTACAAAAATAGGAACATCTGATGATTTGGTTTACTCCCAACAGTGCTTTTTTCTTTAGTGCTGTATGGCACCACACTGCAGCATTAGGATAATGCTGTATAGATGGCCTTGGGATCTCTAATCTGCTCCCGTGAGAAAGATGATTAGTGTCATGCCTGCACTAGAAAAATAGCATAGCTTCTGTGCCAGAAACTATGTCAAGACAACTGTATCAGTACATCTTCCTTGTATCTTATGTTATCCAAGAGGGTTTTTTTCCCAACTCTGGCTTTAATCAGTTACAGAACAAATAAATTGCTAGGGTTTTCAACAATGCAGCTGTGACTTTTTTTCTCCCCACACTCTTACCTAATATAGAAATACTGGCAAAATTTGTCATGTAATACTGTCTTATGTTTTAGGGCACACGGAAAATGATTGGTTCAGAATCCTTCTATAATTTCATGTAAAATGTTATTTACTTTTGCTAGGAGTTTAATTTAGCCTGGCTACATTGCTTTGCACATTATCTGTAAAATATTTGAGTTTAATTTTGTCATTGCTAACTCTTGCAGAATATTTCCTTTTGTGCTTTCTAGTATTTTGCTTTCCATTTCTTCATAGCCTAGAACAAACAAAACAAAAGTTTACAATAACAAATAAAAGTTTTGCATTTTTAAAGAACATGCTTACATAACAAAAGGAACGTTCTTAAATGGCTGGAAAGTTCTATCAATGGTAAATAACGCATAAAATTAAATTGTTGTATTTTTACCCATGCAGATAAGTGAATGTATTTTCTCAACTTGTATTTATCCCGTTGCCTTTTAGAAATCAGAGAAATGTGCTCAAGAAAATCCTTCCATTTTCTCTCTCAAATAACTTTTGGTTAACTTAAAAACAAAATAGATAGATTTCCTTTAAAATACTATTCTTTTGAAGTAAATCACATAGGAAGGATCATCTTAACACCTTTATGCAAAAAAGCTGCAAAACATCGTACTTTAATAGAGCGTTATGCCTTTACTAGAGAATTCTTTCAAACATTAAAATATAGTATTGTCTTAAGAATGATATGTGTTTGATAATGTATCTTTGTTGCCTAGAAGTTACACTGGACATTTTCTTAAGGGGATCGTGTATTTGTCACTAAGGAAAGGAAAACATCAGGTGAAAAGGCTGAATGTTCCAGTCTGAAATGGCTCACAGAAAACAGGCCGTAGTGCACACTGGCATTGCTTTAGGCAAGAGCAGGGAAGTATAACCTTCCTTCGGGAATTAAAACACTAAAAGAACAGCCTGCTATTTGGCACATATATACTCTTCAGAAACATCAGGTAAAAAATGAAATCAAATAAAACCAAACAATCTTCCTGTGAGAAAAAACACACAGCTCATGTACAGATTTGCTATCATTCCTTTCTGATGAGCACACGGCAGCGTGATGGAGGCCCCCGTAACACTTCATACCTGATTCTCATAGGTTTCTTCCTGGTATCTAATAGGAACATCACCCGAGAACACATAGGTGTACACCTGATGATCGCAGGCTATTCCCCAGCAGCACTGTTTGACGGCAGAGACCCGTTTGAATTCCAGCTGTGTGTCCTTACAGAGCTCCCAGTACTGGCCAACAGTAGACAGAGTGTAAACTCTCCCAAAAATGTCAACAGCCCACAAAAGGGAACTGGGCATGGCCATGTCTGTTAGGGAAAAAGGGAGTATTAATAATGAACATGACAGTTTTAAAAAATAGATCTTGAACCTACTGTAGATCAGTTCTGCTCTGAGCCATCATCGGTCAAATTAAAGAAAGATGTAAAGAATGATCTTTTAAAAAGAGCTCATGCAAAGCTGGCAGCCAGATCTCTTTCAGTCAGAGCTGTGCAGTTACACCTCTTAGATAGCTCCGAAAAATCCATGTGAAAGACCTTGCTACTGGCACACTATTGTCCATCCCACAAGAGCTCACAACATTAATAGGACAGCTTTGGCAGGCTGAGGACGGAAGTCAGCGCTGAGCTGAGATCAAGTAGCACGGACCATTTTATAGCAGGCTTCGTTCTCAAGAGCTGGTAATGCTGGTGGTGCCACGCACACCACTCATCTCAGTTCCACGATGTCTTACCATGTCTTCTTCTCAGCCTTCTCTTGGCATATGCCAACACAGGTACAAAGGAAAAGATGTGAAAGGGAGCTCCTCCATAAGCACATATCCAGTTTTACTCCATGGACATACTACCTACTGCTGCCAGGAAAGCTCTTTCCAAAGCACTCTGGTGACCACTTTGGGATCTGATCTTTACTTAATATACATAGGTGTGACCTTTAAGTATACACAGAGTGTGGTTTGACAGCAGAGACCTGTTTGAGTTCCATTCCAGTTTTATCACTTTTGTTAAGTGCCATTTTCTGGGCACTGCAGCCCTACCGTCATGGAGGGGTCAGCATTTCACGAGAGGTAGGTGTGTGCCAGTCCTTTTAGAAATCAAGAAAGGTGAGCGTATTTCTGACAACTGGCCTCCTGGGTGCCAATAAACTGAACAAATTTCAGTTGTTCTGTAGTCTGATAGTCACAACTACTGGTGAGTATTTTGAACTTTGTTTCCAGTTCTATTAACTACGCAGTGGGGGACCAGAAGGGGAAGGCTAGAAAAGAGACTCCAATCTAACGGTGAAAGAAAAGAGAGATCCTTGCTTGGAGTCAGCATGAAACACTGCTTGTTTGTTCTCAAACAACTCTGTTTTCAACACAAAAGCCTAAAGAGACTTGCCTGCCTGCTTTCTGACTGATAATTGGTGGTGGTACAGCGGGACTAACTTCTACGGTGTATCTGAATGGTGGAGGTGAAACAGTGGAGCATCTAAAAACAGCTAGGCCAGTGTCCAAGAACAGCACAGTGAATTCACATGGGATCCCCGGGGGGATGTTTCAGAATTCTTTGATTCCTAGAACTGCTGCTCATAAATACCTAAAAACCTGGATCTACCAGGTAAGAACAGGTAACAGTGAGAAAAATAAAGGTACAGCAGCAGAGAACAAGTGATGCCAGGGGAAGGTCATGAGCAAAATTCTCCCATTAGTTGTGACAGCATAACTACAATGAATCCTCTAGTTTTGACTTTTTTTGGTTGTTGCTGGCAATATGAAGGCACGTATTACTGCCTTTGCTCTTGGACCAGCCGCTTATCTATCCTCTTTATATCCTGCCTTTCTACATCAGTAAAAGCAGGATAGTACAGAAAGACAAAGTGTGGAAAAAACAGAATAGAACAAAGTGAAGATGAGGTAAAAATTATAAGGTGTGTATCACTGGGAA
This sequence comes from Scopus umbretta, assembly GCA_013400535.1. Taxonomy (NCBI): domain Eukaryota; kingdom Metazoa; phylum Chordata; class Aves; order Pelecaniformes; family Scopidae; genus Scopus; species Scopus umbretta. The sequence goes on along the minus strand of VZTL01051047.1, from coordinate 18,935 downwards.
AATAAAGGTCATGAAAGCAAGCCTTTCAGTATTAGCACTTGAAATTCTGCAAAACAGTCTTTATAACAGAGGAAAATATTATGCATTTAATCTTAAGCAACTGGAATGCCAGTGAGTCTGGATTAAAGGAAGCATTATGGATAATGCAATGAGAGTATCTACCTAGCCAGAAAATAAAGAAAAGTGATGCTTGGGTGTGTTAAAGGTGGGCAAATATACAAATGAAGGCCTGTACCTGGAATGACAGTCCAGGCAGGCAGAAAACTTCCTGGAACAGTTCTGAAAAAGGCAGCAAAAGTTCCAAAGATTATGAAGTCAGGAAAACTACAGATGGGACAGAATTAAGACAATCCAGGCAGATGCAACTGGATTAAAATACTCAGGGCAGCCAAGATAAGTGAGAGCTTCTGCATATTCGTTCTTCTGAACTTTTGAGACAGAGCGTTTGGAGAATCATGGGGAAATCCCAAATGCATTTGGGATCATAAACTACTTTTAAGACTTCAATTTGGGTCCCTTTGCACTGGTTGTGCCGCAGAAGATGAAGACGAATGTTGCTGGATTTTGAAGGACGCTCTGTGCCTGTGGCTCATGTGCATGTCAGTGAATGCAGAAGTTTCCTAGGACTCTCAGGGGACTTGGGGGG
>VZTL01051047.1:271-14000 GCA_013400535.1 Scopus umbretta | reverse complement strand
CCCCGTGGCCGGGGGCGTCCCGGGGGCCGCAGGCCGGCCGCGGGCTCCGGAGCAGGGCCGTGGCCTGCGCCGCAGAGGGGCCGCCCGGCGGGAGCGGGGAGAGCGGGGAAGCCTCTCGGGCTTCCCCGGCCGGAGGGAGGCGGTCGGGTCGCCGCCGTTTTCGGGCTCGAAAGCAGCGCGGGGAGGAGGGCGTGCGGGGCCCAGGTGTTGGAAAGCGCCGCCCCGCTTCCCCCTCCCTCCCCAGGTGCCTCCGCGCCGTCGGGGCCGTGCGGTGCCCTCCCCGAAAGGCCGACCGCGTGTGCAGGCATCTCTCGGATGCCTGGGTTTTCCGCCTGAAGGCGATGGCAAAGAGGCACAGCTGCGCTAGCAGCGACACGGAGCCGAACTTGCGCTTTTCTTTGCGTGCGCTTCACTGTACTCTGGTTAATGTTTGTTTTTTTCCGATACACTTCAGTAGTCTTGGAGAGACTTAAGCAGGTGAGTAGATAGAGTACTTTTGTCAAGTGAGTTAATACTAACCTCCCTCAAAGCGAGAAGCAGCCTCTCGGGAAAAGCTCTGTAGGGTTAAGGGACTGCTTCAAAAGTTACAAAAAATACACTGAATACAGCAGACGCAGACCCCAGTCATCAAGCGCTGGGTTGCATCTTGGGGCCATAGGTGAATTTCCTGCTAATAACTTGGAGCTTGTTTTCCTACAATACGAATATTACTGCTTATTTTCAGTTTAATTTTAAGTAGGGAGGTTGGAGGACTTTACAGATGCACAACTTTGATCCAAGAAAGTCCGAGAACTGTGTTCTGGGAGAGACGCTCAAAATGGATTATACCTGGGCAAAGCGTACCTTCACAGTATGATTATGCTGCGTACCTCTAACCATCCCTTTAAAAAGCATTTTTACTTTTGTTTAATTTTTAATGTTAACGTGGTAGTTACGGGCTTGTGTTTTCTAACCACAGCTGTTAAAATGACGCATTCACTAACTAACAAAGATTTTCTGAAAGGTCGGTTTTTTGTTTTTTTTTCCTGTGCTATGCAACCTTCTTCCTTTCCACTTGCATCTTATCACTCCTACCTCTGTCTCCAGTTATAAACTTAATATGTGGAAGTTAAGCTGGAAGCCAGAGGAAGATTCATTCTGTTTCAACTGGCTTGTCTGCTGGAGTGGAACATAACCTAATACATAATGTCCAGAAGTGAAAGCTGTGATCATTTTTTAATGTTTAAACTGTCTTTCCCTGGTCCTCAAACAGTGTCGAAACAAATTCGCAAAGTTAATTATTAGCGCAGTGTCCTTGTTTGATGGTTAAATTGTGCTAGATACTTGGCTTTATGAAGTGGCTCTGGTATTAGATGTGCCGAGTGGTACGTTCCAACTTTGACAGAGTTTCTTAAAAGTGCTCAATCAAGTCTACATTTCTATTTATTTTTTACCATGTTCTGTTTCCATACTTTTAAATTATTATCATTGTTCTTTGTGCCTTACATGTGGCGATTGAGTGTTTTTTTTTGTTTGTTTGTTTTTTTTTCTTATTTTAGGGTATGCTGTTCCTCCACCGACATCACAGCCAAACTATTCGAGCACGTACACCATTATTCAACAGCCTGCTACCACCACTTCTGTAGTAGTAGTTGGTGGCTGTCCTGCCTGCAGGTAAAATAGCGCTCTGGTTGAGCAATAAATTCAGTCTTGGGTTTTATTCTTTAAATTACAGGTATCCATATAGTTCCTTGGTTTTCAATTGTTTCTTTTTGTGTGTGTGTATTAGAATTGAATTAATTGAAAAAAGCACTAAAATTTAGCATTGGAGTGCTTTAATTTATCTGGTATGTGCTTGTCCTAATGGACTCGTGACAACCGCTATAATTAATAGAGTAGACTTCATGTATAAACCTGAATCTGTTCTTTATGGTGGAGGAAGATCTGTAAGTGGTATTTTTAATGAAAAGGCAATTCAGTCACAGATGTAAAGGGTCAGTTCTTGGGGGAGAGGACGACAGGAAGTCCTTTCTGAGGGTGTTTATGCCCTGTGATTGTGAGCAGCATGATTTTATTTGGGAAACTTTCTGTAATCTTTGACCATAGTCACTTCTGGTTATCTGGCAGTCCTGTGGAAGGGCTTCCGCTGCTGCGGTGTGTGTCCTTGTTCCCAATGTCCAGACTGTGCAAAACCAGGCAGGGTGATTGTCAGTATAGGTTGAAAGCATCAATATCTTCAGGCTTTAAAAGATCTCCTACTTTAGAAGTCCTTTCACTGCAGAAGAACAGGGAGATGAATAGATTGAATTCAAAATGTTAGTCTGGCGAAGTGGTGAAAACCAGAAAAAGTGGGCAGCTATTAGCTGGAGTTGCAACACGAGAACAACTTCCCCCTTGGAGATCAACAGCCATAAAAAAAGGAAGGAGGCATGCTGTTTCCCCATTAGTGCTCTAAGTCAGCTGTAGTCCCGTCTCATCCCAGGATATTAACTAATGGGTGAGGGCAGCCGGATTGCTGCTGGTGCAGTTCAGACACTGCTGCGCCTGGCCAGCTCTGACTCAAATGCAGAATCATTCCCCTTCTGTTAAAAATGTATGGGAGTTACCCTTGTGGTGTCTTGTGAAGAGACACTTAATATTCAGCAGGTCCAAGCCCTTGCTTATCCGTTTCAAAACGTGTAGGAAACAGGTTTGCTAGAGCAGCTGAAAGGGTACCAGGTGTCAGTGTGATGAATGTGATGGAGACTCTCATAGTGGCAGAGGCTGTCCCCCAGATGCCTTTTGGCTTTGTTAGAATTGGTGTTTGTCTGAGAGTCAGTACCTGCCTTCAGAGGTGGATTTAAGTAAGGAGTATCCTGTGGCGCTATGTAAAAGCGGGTGCCTGCTGAAGTGCGACTAGTTAAGGCTGAAAAACCTGTACCAGCTAGAGCTATTGATCTAGTTGTATGTTTTAAACAGTGAGGGAAAAGTAACCACTGAGTTGTTCAGAGGATGTGGTAGATCCTGCCATCTGAGTAATTACATTAAAATGCTTATGCTTTAGCTCACCCAGAAGACAGGAAAGATGTTATCTGTTGCTTGGTAAAAGGGAGGCAGTGTGTTTATACAGACCTTCTGGCTCTAAATCTCAGAATGTTTTACTATGGAAGTGGTCTTTGAAATACCTTAAGATTGGTTGACTCTTGCTGCTATTCTTCGGAATTTTTTTTTTTTTTTCTTCCTGCAAGTTATCCTGGGATGCTCTAGGAGGCACCTTTGAAACAATTGCTTGCAAGTCTAATACCTAACTCTTGCCAAATTTGGGAAAATGAGCAACCTTTTGTAAGGTGTTTTTAAGTTACATCACTTGAATAGTTAAGAAAACTATTTACAAGCAAGTCATCAGACTTGCTTTGCTGGAGGTACCCAGTGCTCTGTACATTGTGGACTCTTTCCTAAAGCAAAATACCCTCCACAAAAATCTTGTTTACTCTTGGATCCCCAGGTTTTTTTTTAGGGGGGGGGGGGGAAAAAAAAAAAAGTTGTGAAGAGAACTATGACACATTGATTACTATGAGGCATAATACTGCACTGCTTAAACTGTGGGACTCTTCTGAGCACTTCTGAAATGCTCTTGATCAGGGAATCCCAAGGAGTCTTCCTTGCAGTACTGCTGTGTTTTTTCCTAATTGTCTCTAGAGGAAGTGTCAGGGTAGGAGGGGAAAGGTCTCGGATTGCTTGCCTTTTGACTAGTTAAGGAATTGATAGTCTGGTACTTCAAGAGAGAGGACAGGGAGGCTGGGTAGGAAGCCTCCTTGCCTCCTATTGGAAATATTCACGGCAACCTGAAGGGTCAGGGTTCATGTTCTGGAAGGTCACACCGGCTGCTTCTCTTAGAGAAAGAGCTCATAATCCTCTTTGACTTCAACATGCAGCTACACTCTGAATGCAACACTGAACAGCAGAGTTGTTGAAAGGGCATTGATAAACATAAAAAGCTATTAATGGTGCGTAAAAAACTTCGTTATTAAACTGCCAAGTCAGTCGTCCTGTTACTCTTCTGATTTGATGCTGTGCATCATCATTAGAGAAGTCCATCTGCTTTAGATCATGAGGAAAGAGCCTTGCTTGTGGCTGTGGAATAATGTAACTGATAGAGTAGGCTAAAGCCCATCAGGAGGGTTTCTGCCATCAGAAGTACAAACTAGTCTTGTGCACTATGGCACGTATGAGTGTTGCTAATTGAAATCAAGACCATTTCCAACTTAAAATACATGGTGTTGGGGGGAAATATGCAGTATTTGTCTGTTATTTGGGTAGGAGTCTATTTTATTGCAGTCACAAATGGTCTTGAGATTAATAAGCTAGCTTTTAGTTGATCTTTAGGCTTGATTTATGGTATGAAGTCATAAAAAGTACAAAGTATCTCCAAAAGCAGCCTCTTTACAAGTAGGTAGTATGCCCCTGGTCATTATGTAATTGCATTTGTTTCCTTGTATCTCTGAAGCGTTGCTGCATCTGAGGGATGACTCTTGCTTAGTGTTATTCATCAGTCAGATCAACCTCATTCATCATTGGTCAGTGTTGCTTTCTAATTACAGACTTGAGGATTAGCGTATGTTCCATCCTTCCTTGCATTATTAAAATGTCTTGGGTGGTTGTAGTCTGTTGTCTTAGTGCGAGTTCTTTTCCCAACCCTGATGCACAGAGAATTAAACTGAGTTGCAGAATATGGTCAGCTTTATTCCTTGTAGTTGGCATCTAAGGATCGGCCAAGTCCTGCTTTTAAACTGTGTTATGTTGCCAAGTACAGATTGAGTCATTACAGCCACCAACTTTAGAGATCCAGCTGTGTAACTGTCTTTTTAGCTTGGAGAAAGCAGTCTGGCTGCTTCTCTTGTGGTCACTTTCATTTTCTTTTTCTACGTCTTGCCATGTTGGGTAGAACAAACTGCAAAGGAATGTTTGCTTTCCTATTACTTAACAGAAGAAAGATCCCTTTAAAAATTGTGAAAGCATTCTCTTGATGTGATGTTTGCAAAAGCTGGTTCTTTCAAAATCTGGGACACAGCCTGTGCTGCGCCCTGTTGGGTTTTTATTTTTCTGTTTAACAAGTATTCAGTTGTTTGGAAGAAAGGGTGAGGGAAAGGACATAATGCTGCCGCATTGTAGCGGGTTTCTTTTCTGATAATTACAAAATATCTACTTGAAGTATTGTAGTGGGTCCCAAATGATAATCACACTGAAGCTTCTTCCAGGATTGGAGGATGAGACAAGTATGATTAAAACTGTATTTAGTCTCAGATCTCTTACAGCCTTCTCCCTGCCACAGTGTTTGGTGTTTAGTTTGGGTTTTTGCTGTTTTGTTTTTTTTGGGGGGGGGGGTTTTAACTTAAAGTAATAAGTTCTCAGGTTTTGGTTGAAACTCTGTTTTCTTCGATTGAATGCATCTTTCCTGAGAGAACAGACTCTCAGTGCAATAGGGAAAATTGCACTTTGGTGATAAAGTCCTTCAAAATTTCAGTTGTCTGGTTTTTCTTCAGTTCTTTCAATCACAAATGCTGTGTGCAGTCTGATAGAAGGCCATTCAGGATATAGGTTTTCTGTAGCTATTCACAATGACTATATTTAAACCTTATGTAAATATTCTTAATCGAATTTCATCATATGTACTGGTTAAATATGCAAGGAATTAAAAAAGACCTAGCTATTTAGAGAGCATGTCTGATATTCTGAGGAAAACCTGTGGATTTCTGCTGTCTCACAGCAGGCCGACATGCTAGAGGTCCTTTTGAATCTTGTGAGGTGAAGCCAACTTTGAAATACCTTTTCAAGAGTGCTATAAAGAGGAATAGCTGTAATAGTGCAGCAGCTCCTGACGCTGGTTTTTGTCACAAAGATGATCAGCCTGTTCTGGGAATCGCTGTAGCTCCCACATACTACAGTTTGCCACTTCTTGTAAATGTATGCTCCTCAGGCAGACTGGGGCGTTCGTCCCTGCTGTGCTGTAATTTGGTGGCTGGAGCAGTTAGGGCATGAAATTCAGCCGTGACTTATGCATGTGATTGCAAAGAAGAAAGCCTTGATACAGCAGGCTTGAGCAGATGCCATGAGTCTGCCATTTGGAATTACTGACTAGGGTAGCTGTAACTTTTTTTCCCCCCCAGCCTAACAGCGGAGGCACGCAGCTGCTGAGCAGGAAGTCTGTTACCTAAGCCCAGAAGAGAGGAGGTGGTAAGCCTGTTAATAGGGTCCCAAGTGAGAACAGCATAGCTCTTGCTTTTTCTGAGGATTTTTGTTCTACTGCTCCGAACTGATTCGTGAGCAATAATCAAAACGCACTTTTCTAATAAATGAGACTTTATGCGATTAATAAGATACAGCAGGAATGTATTCCCCGATGGGACCATATAAAAATGATAATCTGGTCCCTAATGCCCAGCCTGTCACTGGGCCTGAGTTGATAGCAATTTTATTTTTTTTTTTAGTTAGTGTCACTGTTTGTCTTGGTATCTGTATTCTGGTAATCAGGATTTCTTTGTAGCAATGAGTTGTTCTGCGTGAGAGGAAGAAACTGGTCGTCTTTGTTGGTAACCGGAGGCGATACTGATTTGGTTGTATATGCAGATGAGTGGGGAAAAAACACACCAGCTCTACATCTAGTTCATCATGGATGAACTAGACGTAGATACCCACCATCTACATAGAATTTTAGCTGGCATGCGTGGCCTCATTTGTGAGGCGAGGCTGTTGGTGTGAAGCCATGAAGCTTGTCTCTTCATTAGTGTGTTCTCAGAACTGGAATTAAAGCAGTGATGCTGCTGCATCAGAGAAGGCTGGTAATGTGTAGGCATTTCAAGAAAGACAACAGCTCGGGACAGGCTGTTCCCATTGCCAGAATTTCTCTGGCTCTGCAGACAGCCCTCTGTGTAGGAACTGGGGCCTAAAGCATAAGGAAGTTCTGGGGCCTGAAGCATAAGGAAGTTCAGATAAATCTGCAAATGTTGTGGCGTCTCTTACTTGAAGGTGACTTTTTAGGGTAATTGCATTTACTGACATGTACAGCTTGTGTTGAGGAGGGCAAGCCAGAGGTTATGTATAGATTTGGGCTCCTTTCTGTGAATATGGATTGACAACCATTCAATATGCCTTCAAGCCGAGGCTAGAGGAGCTGGCACTTCTCTTTGTGGAAATTAAAACTGTAAACATCCCCTGCTTAGTCAGTGGTTGCATATATAATTGTCAATTCCTTTTCTTCTGCCGCTTGCAGGTGAAATTTAAACATGCTGTTGTTCCAGTAGCTACGACAGACATAAAGAAAAGCTATCTATGTTTTCATGTTCAAAATTAAAGATCTAGCGTGCAGCTTCCGAAGTCCGTGCTTGTCACTGGTCTGATGTTTCCATTGAAACATCAAATGAAAGTTTGAAAAAAATCCATGAAAGTTAGAGACTCAACCAACCTCAGTGGCAGGAGAGATGGGATACCGATTTGAAAATTCCACTTGCTTGATCAGTGAGGGAGTCTCTCTGCAGAAGACAGCAGTTGTCTTAAGTGCAGTTTCTTTTCTGGTCTTGCAGAGCTTGTCATACAACCAAACTGTACCTGATTACCTGGGATGACTCTCTGACTTTATTTGTAAGGGATGAAAAATGCTGATAAGCACACATTTAAATACCATGATGTAGTATTAAGTCTAAAAATGCTTGTGTTTAAATTGTACCAATGCTGTGTCTGCAGATCTCACTATCGGCCCTCTGATCCTGAGCATGACTTAAGATAATAATGTTTTAAGACTTATTTTTCAAGAAGGGGGTTGTCTGAAAAGTAATTTGGTTTTAAATACTTGTCAGTGGGAATAATTGGCCTTACTTACGGAGTTGGCAGCTGCAGTTATAGCTTAAATCCAAGACGCTGCTTGCGGTATAAATAAACCTTTCCACTTTATTTTTAGATTGGGAGTGGTGCAGTTATAATCAGCTTTTATGTGGTTTATGCTGTAGAACAAAATTTATGTTTGGTTATTTTAGAGACTCCATATTGAAACTGTAGAGTCACTAATTACTCTGCAGCTCAGGTAAGATACACAAGCGAAAACTAAAATATTCATTTTCTGTTATAAAAAGTATTTTTTTTTCCTTCTAAGTTTAGTAACTGGCTAAGCAGTGATTGGATAAGCGTTCATCTAAAATTAGGTGGTGACACAAATCAACAGAAGCCAAAAAGTGTTTGTGTAGCTAATGATGTAGTAGTAATCACACTGCTATAGATGTGATAGGAACTGGCTCTGAAATAACAGGTGTGTTGTGGAGGTCATGCAGATACAGTTCTGGTGAGCTTTCCCAATGAGGGCCACTTGGAGCTGACTCCGTCTGCTGCTTGGCTGTACTGTCCCTGGTCTTCCTCTGTCGCTGACCCAGCAGCGCTTCCTGTGGCTTGCTTTGTCCCTCGCTGGTCCTTTGCCCCGAGTCCGGTGTTGAATATGGATAGCGTGTGGTGGTTTTTGTTTTGTTTTTTTTTTTAATTGACATTTTGCATTACCACAAAACGCTTCCTGAATAACTCTGTGCAGGGGGGAGGGAGTTTAAAATAAATACTCTTTACAGTGTCAGGGACATCTGCTGGCCAATAGACTTGGGCCTTGCAAGCTGATTAAGAGGGTTGATTGTAATGGGTTAGACAGCAGGCATCTGATACGCTTGTGTTTGCAGCTACTCGGGGCTGACCAGAAGTACCCTGATTGATCCTTCTCTAATGTTTAATTAGTGTGTTTATTCTTTAAGGTCAGATCAAAATTGGGCTGCTTATACTCTTGACTAAACTCACTGGCTTGTCACAAAGGTAGACTACTTCACGGCAGGAATGAATATGGAATTACTAAGAGACAAGGACAAGATAAACCTAGCAAAGCAAGAGTTGAGTGCCTGCAGGAGGGGAATGCTCAGTGTGTGTGAATGAAAAAGATGGCATTAGTGTGAGAGCAAAACAAGGCAGGAAATACAGTAGCCCTAACATGCTGTGTACTGCACTTAGTATGTGTTTTCCAAAGTAATGTTATTTTTGGTGTCATCGAAATGTCTGGAAAAGGAACTCTGCCTTTGGATCTGTAGTGCTGAAAACTGCCTACATTTTTAATTACTGGGAAACATCTAGATTGTGTCTGAGCCTCTTGGAGCCTATAGTAATTTATTAGGTTAACCTGTGGAGGGGGGAAAAGGAGAGGCCTCACCATTTGAGCTTCTACTGCTGATTTTTATGTGGTCTGAGGGTGCTCAGCACTTCGTGCATTTCCACAAGTATGAATTGCCATATTCAACTTCTGCATCCAGGCTTGCCATTCTTGTTTGGATGCTAGTGTCTTTTCTGTCACTGTATCTCTAGCCAGTCTGGCTGTCTAAACAGTTCTGAGTCGCTCTGCATTTCAGTCCTATTAGCAGATTGTTCCCAGGAGATGGCACTTCTAGTAGCACACCTTTTCCCTGGTGAATGAAGTCAATGATACGAGAGCCTTGTTTACTGACTCCATTCTTTAGCTGCAGTCTAATTTTGAGGGTCACTTGCAATGTAATTTTACAGTTTTAGTGTCCAGATATGCCCTAGGCAAAGAGGTTGTACAGCAAAAAGATTATGCTAAACTTTCCCATTAGCCTTAAGCCATGCTATATAACCCCCCCTCACACAGAATAATATGCTCAGGTAAGAAGGACAGCTAGTTGGAAATCGCTGGAAGCAAGTGTTAATAGCAGGCTCTTCAACTCTGCTTTAAAAGTCAGTCTAATAAAAGCTTCTTTGCTTGGGTTAGTATGCTCTGAACTCGACCTAGCAAACGGATTTTGACGTTTCCTGGCACAAGCTTATGGTATAACAACTGGTTTGGGATTAGGATTTGAAAGTTGGGTAGCAAGGGTAAATTGATGTGAGCTACATTTTCTTTACTGTTTTTCTTTCCTTTTGATTCTGTCTCATTAATCCACTTTTTTTTTTTTCTTTTAAATAAGGACCAAAGCTGTATACAGTGGTCTGGATGAAGCATTAATAATCCAGAGTATATGGGGAAAATTTACTTCATGATTCTCCCCTGTATGATATTTGCCTTTTTTCTAGTAGTGACAGTGAGCACTGTTCTGTTCATAATTTTTCAGTAAGTCCTTCAATATTTCTTTCCCCAGCAGTACTATCCCCTCTGACTGTTTCCCCCATCGGTTTTTCACTTCGCTGAGGAGTGATCTGCGGTGAGAGGGGAAGGGAAGCAGGCACCGCTCCCGTGGGCTGAATCCTGGGCTGGAGTTCTCTGTAGCAGAACACTAGACACAGACTAAAAAGAAATATTAACCAAGCTGAGCAAATTTAGTGCTTGTAGCTTCTCTGAGTGCTGTTTGCTGAGGTGATGCAGGGCAAGTGCTGTGAGTCAGTGACTGATGTGCCAAGACAAGGGTGCGTTTCTGCTTTGCGGCAGAAATGGCCGGCTCCTTCTTGTCTGCTGGCGTATAGTGTAATTTGTCAGCACTTTCACTGTAGAGGTAGAAGCGCGTTGCATGCCAGGTGGGGGGGCACGCGAGGCTTTTCTCTCTGACCCCCATAAACCCACTGGATGTACTTGTCATCGAGCCAGAAGCGTAAAGGCTAGTTGATGGCACACACAACTCTGTTCCCACAAGCAGCGCTTGCAGTATCAGCTGGACAGGGGTAGGTGTTGCCAAACCTGACCTACAGAAGAGAGCTCTGGTAAAGTGCATCACGAAGACAGTCAGCAGTGCTGTTTCCAAGAAACTTGCTCTTGCTGCTGCTGAGTGTGCTGTAGGCGATGGTCAGTATTAAAACTTGTAGTAGAAATACCAGAAAGGAAAGTGGGATTCTGTGTGCTAAGTCCATACGTCAGCAACTCACTGTGGCAAGAATCACTAATTTGACTCAAATACAAAGCCCAGTAGGTAAGGACCAACTGTCTGGTTGGCAGTCTGTTTGTTTAGCTCTCATCGGGGGAGACTGTCATATGCTTTTGGAGAAGATGTAAAGAAATCTATTTATAAAGAAAAAAGTTCCACTGTTACGTTATGCTTGATTCCTTAAACATCGCTTTTGTGTCAGTTGGAGAATAAGATACTACTGATACCATAACTATTGTACAAAGTACTCAGTAAATGTTAGTTTTTTTTAGTGCTTCTAGTGTTAACAATAGTATCTGTGGGTGACATGCCACAACCATTGTCCTTTACAACATACGCTGGCTGTGTCAGTGTGCTGAACATGGCAATTCCATCCTGGAGAAAGGCGGTTTTATGAATTTGGGCAGTATCACGGCTACTCTTTGAGTTTTACGTTAAGCCAATGGTGATACCTGGATTTGTGATTTGGTGACAGGTATGGTAATAGGAGGTAAAAGAGACTGGAGAGAGAGGTGAAACTCTTCCCATGTTTGAGGAGGCTTTCCTGAAGTGCTTTAGATCCATGGGGGAAAAAAAGGTGGTACCTACACCACTGAAGCTAATTCTACAAAATGTGTTCCAGCTCCAGGAAAAATGGTAGGATCAGAAGTCCTGGAGAGTTTGTCATAAAGGCAGAACACTTGTGCAGAGCTGATCTCTCATTGTTCTTATCTCTCTGGACCCACAGATATCAGCGTACAAGAGAAATCTTCTTACATTGTTGTGGCAAAATAAAATGCTTGCAGTGATCAAGAGAGCTCTGGTAGCGTGCATGCCTGACTTAGAAGGAACGGAGGGGTGATGTTATGCTGAGTGTGTCGGGGTAGCCACAATGAACAGCACAGGCTACGGAAGTCTGAGCTTTGGGACACTGGTGTGCTGAGCCTGGAACCAGTGTGGTGATTTGAGCAGTAGTCCACATCTTTTAACTTGTTGCCTTAAAGGAGTGTTATTTGAGGATACGAAACTACTGCTGGGATCAGCTGTACCCCAACAATGCCTTTATACCAAATATAAAGTTGACCTCCATCACAAGAACTCTGTAAACAGAAATAAAAGTTAAGCTCATCAAAAGGAGGGTACCGGTGGTGAAAGCTTAAGCTGAACATGAAGTTGCATAAGCAGCAGAATATCAAGAACACTTTGAAAAGCCTTTGATTTCTTATGATGGTTGAGGGGAAGGAGAAATGGTTCTTAAGTTTAATCAAGTCATAATGTTTTAGCCAGCTGCAGTAAGGAAGTGGTCTCTGAGTCTGCATCTTCCTTCCTTCACTTTATTTATATGTGCAATAGGTTGTCTTGGGAAACAACAACTTGTTGGCCTTGACACCTTGCTACATGCTACAGCATGTATTTCAAGGTCACTTAGCTCTGTTTCTGCTGACTTTCACTGTCCCAAGGAATGGAAGAGGACACATCATGTTCAGTGTTTTGCTAAACTCTAGATTCTCACTGTTAGTATAGCTGCTCAAATTTCTTAAGTCTGAATGCTCAGGCTTTACTGTCTGTCTTCATTTTGGGGGATGTTTAGATACAGCACTTCAGAAAGTCAGGGACTGAAATTAGAGGTCTGTCCAGGTAGACTTCTGCTGTCACAGAACTGTGCTGAAACAGAATTTCTCATGTAGGGTGGTCATTCACTTGGGACGCAGCTGAAGCCGGATGACATCAATAGTAGGTTCTCCCGCAGTTCTAAAGGGACTTGAGTTTTTGGAAGTAGAAACCAGGAACACCTACTGAGGGTTATTTTAAGTGATGCATATTTGGCATTTGGACATTTCTAGCTACCAGAAATAAACTTGTTGAACAGCTTATGACAGTAGTGCTGCACCTCTGAGCTGTTCTGGCGACTTAGGAAGTTTAAATGTGAGTCGTTAGCTTAGTCCTCCACACGTTTATTTAATTGGCACCTTCTGCAATGAAGTGCTGACATCTGAAGTACTCTTTCACTGTAAATCCACAGGTAAAATTTTTTTTAAAGTCCTTCTTACCTTGCTAAATTGGTCAGAGCCCTAAATGCCCAGTGCACCCTTGCTCTTTGCAGCAAAGGAAGATACGCCAGCACATCTGAGAGAATGTGCCGGCAACTGCAGGAACCAGCCATGGCCAAGTTGTGTATTAAATTGAAGTAACAGACTGAAACAAGCCTGTTTGCACCTTGCTCTCTGAAGTTGTTTTAACTTGCTTAGTGAAAGCACGAGCTGGATGCTTCACCAGACGTCCTTAACTAGTGTTACACAACTTTGTGCCCGTTCCAACTTTTCTCTTAAGAAGAAGCTGACAGAAAGCACCAAATCAGATCAAAATATTCAGAAAACAAGGATTGTTTTTTCTGAAAGAACTCTACTGCATATATACTGTGGGAGACGAAGTTGAATGAACTGAGAGGGTTCACCCCAGCATACCTGTGGAAACTAGGTAGGCAAAGCGTATGACACAAGTGTGACTGCTGCCTGTTGTAGAAGACCTAAAAAGCTGAGAAAGAGTTGTTTGGTGTGCAATAACCAGTAAAACAACACTCACACAGTTAAATCTTTAGCACTGTATCACTCCAGAAGAGTCAGTAAATTATTTTAAAGGCGGGCTTCTTCTCATTTTTATGAAAGTACACTTCGGTGACACTAAGGCTTAGTTCTAGAAAACTATCTTCACCTATAGAGAAAAACTTGACCGCAGGAAGGGCTAGCAAGGAATAAAGTGTGATGCTTGCTTCCAGTCTGTCCTGAATGTCTGATCTTCTTCTTCCTGTGTAGTTACTTGGCAAGGTTAGTTGAACTAGAATGCAAGAATACAGGAGAACCACTGTGACTTTTGGATTCTTAGTTACCGGAGATAGCTGCAGAGAC
>VZTL01051046.1:0-15251 GCA_013400535.1 Scopus umbretta | reverse complement strand
ACCCAAATATATGAAGGACCAAAGCATTACTGTGGTAACCACAGAAGGGTTCACTCAATCAAATTAGTTGTTCTGCGAATACCTTGCATTAGTAATTCCAAGAGGGAGGAATGAAAGGGTACTAGCCCAGTGCTGCATTACGTAAAAAGCAAAGTGTAAGATGCTATATGCCTCAAGCACATTGACCCTGCTCATCGCAGCGGCCTCCATCACAGCCTTCACATCTAGACTTACGCTCCTCTATGCTATGACATAAATCATAGCAGCCAGAAGAGCTGCACTAGATTAACTGTATTAAATATCAAATATCAGAGCCTTCTTTTAAAAAGTAAAGCAGTCACTCCCACCAAAAAGACCCCAAACCCTTAGGACTTCACAGAAACTCAAATAGTAAATAATTCTGATGCATGTGAGTTCTTAAAACAAAGAAATTAAACCATTAAACTAAAAAGGAATGCAAACTAAGGCAAATTAGCCCAATATATGTAGTAGAGTGCTGCTTCACCAGGTAACATGAAGTAGAAAACCTGAGTGAAAAGACCAGAGCCAACCTGTTATTTCCCTCGCCTGGTCATGGATGCGGCGGTTCAGCTCCTCCTTTTCAGTTTTCAGTAACGTGTTCTGCTCTTTCAGCTCTGATACCAGCTACAGAGATAATAAAATATTTGACTCAAAATGCAGTTCATCTTTCATCAGTAGCTCTAACAGGAACTACAGCCTTGTTGTAAGAGTTCAAATACTTAAACTTTTTCTTAGAGAATGAAATCAGTGAACTAAGTTATGACATCTTCATTTCCCAAATTACATGTCTTAAGTATGTCCCACTGCAGATTCCCTTGTATGTTCTACACTCCATTTCTGATCAGATGCCAAAACTGCCTTGAACCACTCCGCTGTGCCATAATATTGTTCAGTAAAGTCCCAAAGATGTAATTTATTCCTTAAAATATAAATATTCCTACAATAGGAACAAATTTGGTAGTTCTGTTGTATATTCCATTGCACTGGGTAAGACTATAATCTAACATCTTGCCTCTGCCCAAAACTTGGGCCACTTTAACTGTGCCCAGGTTTGCTAGTACTAATTTGCCTCTGATTATGGTTACTATGCATTCCCTTTGCTTAATCAATTAATATTTTTCCTTATGTTTATCTGATCTTGAAGTGTATCACTGCAGCATCATATAATGATGGAATAGCTCTTCCATTATTCGAAACTTGCACCATTATCAGCAAGTAATCTTGACAAGAAACAATCTGTTTGATATGTCCGTGGTTAAAGCAAAGATAAGGGGTTAGCCAAACCTGTTGAACTAGACTGTGCACACATACATGTGTTTAGTAGGCTAGTTGTTTAAATTAGGTAGGATATAAGCAGGTACCTTTGAACACTGTGTATGGGACAGGTTTCTGATATCTATGTGATTACATTCTCTAGGTAGGTAAAATTATTTCCTTTTATGAATGCGCTACCTCTGACTACCTGAGGAAGCTTAAGTTTTTGGATTTGCAAATACTTTCAATATAAAAATCTGACTAGATTGAATATATATATTTACACACAATATGTAGATTTAGTATTTTCTTCTACTATAGGGATAGTTACTTAGGTATCAAGCCTATTTAGGATTGTACAGGTGTAACATTGCTTAAAAATACTGAAAAAATATCAGCCACCCAACTGAAGCAGTTAAGCCTTGGCAAAATCTGAGTGGACACCAGGCCCCTATAAATCTTCTTATACATCTGAGACTGCATACTTGCCTGCTCGGTTTCATGTTTGTATTTGTCTGCCCATTCCTCAATGGTCTTCTTCTCAGACTGAGTTTGGTGCAGCTCCTTCCGGAGCTTGGCTATCTCCTCCTGAAGGCTGAGGACACGGTTGGTTGCGTTCTTAGCCTCCTCCTCACTCATCCGAAGCCTTTCCACATCACTCCGCAGCTTCTCTGTCTCCGTACTGTACGTAATCTCCAGGTTGCTCAGCTTCTCCAGCAGAGCTTTGTACTCTTTGTTCTTTGCAAAACATAACACAGACATAGCAGCTGTTGGAGAAGTTCTCATTTAAGGGAGCCTTCTAGTTCCCTACAGAATATACCCAGACATGGGAGCAAAAGAGTAGCTTTCCCATTTCCAAAACGTTTCAGTCTGTTTTTGCAGAATTGCTTAATGAGGTGACAGAACAGTCCAATCTCTAAGCCTGCACATTAACATGCCAAACCAAAATCAGACAGGGAGCCCACACACATCAAACATGATCACCTCACCTTCCCCTTAAACAGAGCAACTGACATGCTCCAAATGAAATACTGTCATCAAGGGAGCAGACGTTTTCTCTCAGTGCTGCTGAGAGATACAAACGGATGCTTTACTGCTCCGGTTCTACTGCGGCCTCGCTTTCTCTTCTATGAATGTTCTTCAGCAGAAAAGAGAACTGATACCTTACAATGAAAATTCAAGAGCATTTTTTTGTGAATGCCTGCAGTGCTACTGAGAAAGGTAATACAAGATTTCTAAATATTTTCCCTGAATCCAAGGAGCTTTTACCTGCTCATCAATTTTTCGCTGCAGCTGCATGATCTTGTTCTCCAAGCCAATGTGAAGCTTCTTGTAGCGTTCTACAGACCGGGCCTCTATCTTAAGTTTCTTTAGCTCCCTCTTGGCCATCATGCGCCGGTAACAGCATTGCAAGTAAACAATTGCCTTCAAGGTCCTACGGTAGTGCATTCGAGCCAGCCAACCTCTTACATGTTTCTGAATAATAATAGACTTGTGCTCCCGAAGCATCTACAGTTAAGAAAAAACACCACAAAGGGTATTAGAGTTGCAAACTACACCTGCTCAGTTAAACAGACTCCATAATGAGAGGTGTAAAGATGATGTATGCACAGAGACACCGTAGCCTGAAAAGAGAAACTTCTGGTGAAGAGCAAGACGTGAATACGGAATTAATTTAAACAAAAAACAAGAGGAAAAGAAGACGGGAATAAGGAGGACGACAGGGAATAAAATGAAAAGGAACCAGAAGGAAAAACATGGAAAGAAAGAACTGGAGGCACACTGAAGAACCAGGCATTCCTTTGTGTTGATGTCAGATACAAGCTAATTACAAAAATATATGGTACCTCTTGGCAAGATTACAAATACAATCATTTTCTTTTTTACTGTATGTTTTATCTTGAAACATCTTAGAATCATTGTCATATGCTGTATAGGATTCATCAATACAAATTTTAAAATTACCATACTTGATAGGCAATGCAGCTAGTACACGCTAGAACCCGGAGCAGTTGTAGCAGCTGTTAACAGCAGCCATAGTCCAGCTGGCCAAACTACAAGTTCCAGTCAGTTTCCCTTCCCCCCCTATTCTGTTTCTGACATATCTTAGACTTGCCAGCATGGAAAACTCTCCATTTATTCTAATCAGAAATTTTATATTTTAGTAATTCCAACTTATTTCATGGCAGAAATTTCACCCATAACTTTGAGGTGTTAAAAAAAAAAATCATAAAAAGTGTTTTAAAATAATTTTTAACGAAAACCAGTCATGAATGCCAGCAACCTTCATCAGTGTGTTAGCTGGAGACTTCCACTAGGAAGAGTCTACTACTTGGTTTTGGATCCTTCACGCACTGATTCAATCAGAGATCCCCCAGGTCTCGAGCACCTGAATTCCAGCAGACCACAGCTGTACTGGGATAGCCTGCCCAAACCCACAAGGTTTCCAGGACTCTGAGAACTTTAGAGTTCACTTAGTAAGGCTTCTGCAAATTAAACAGTTTATTCCAAAGAACAAAACTACTTAAGATTTTACGTTACTTCTTGGATTTGGTAGTTTAAAGATCATACTCAGTTCACATTCTTACAATGATTTACCGGAAAGCTAAGACAAACTAGTAGGGTAACAACAATTTTACTTTCTTTTACACTCCTTAGCAAATGAACTGAAATGTGTTAGAAGCATTACATTTCCAGATCAACGAATTTAAAAGGTTCACTGGCAAAGTGGCATGATTATAAGATATACAAACTTTCTCCCTTAGCATTTATTTCTGAAGAAAAAATTAGACTTGAAATACCAGCACTCTGTTCAATAGCACACTGAGGTAAGGAAATAGCGCTCTCAAAGTACAGCAAGGTCAAAAGCCAAAGTCCTTCTGACTGCATGTCATGCAGTTAGCATTCCTGCCTCCTTCTTACAGATTTCCTGGAATAGTCCTTCAGGTTACCTGCAGGTGCCTGAACAGCTCAAATACAACTAGCTTTCAATAACATTTTCACCTCAAGTTTGAAAGCAACAAGTCCCATAAAATACCTCCATTGTGCAGGGATGGTCCTCATCTGCCAGTGAATTCTCACACCCATGCAATCCAGTGAGGAAACAGGCCACTCCAATGTAAGGTGAGCGTATCAGAAAAGTCACTTAATTTACCAGGTATTTCCCAGGAAAGCTTATGTAAAAGCTATGGAGGAACTAAACTCCTTGTTAAGCTGAGAAGCACATCACAACGTCTCACGCAGAAGCTTTCCCCAGGATGTGTGAAATAGATGATTCAACCATTTTAAATTCCTTGTATTAGTCACGTGACTGCAATACATGCCCTCTCTTCTAACAACAACAACAGGTACATTTCACAATCCTAACGAACAACACGTGTACCATATATTACTTACAGAGTCACGGCTCAGCCCAGGTGTGCTGTCATAGGGCAACCTCTCAGTTTCACTCATTTGCAACCATCATGAACTTCAGAACAACCGTGTTTACGTGCCCATGGCATGCAGAGCCTGTGCTTCCCTCCCTGGCCATCCCTGTATCTCAGCTTTAATAAAATTCCACCTCAAGAGGACAACGTATACACAGCACACAGCAGGTGCACTTGTCAGAACTTCGTGTTTTACTGTGGTGAACAAGTCCCTCCTCAAGGGGGATACGCCCTGACAGGCACCCGTTACAGAGACCCCTCCAGAAATCTGCCATCTCTATTAAGAGGGAATATAACGGGTTTATATAACTCTGTGCTACAGGGCAGATGTGGTGTGTACCACTCACATGACTAACTTCAGGCATAGAGAATCACCTCTCATTTTCCTAAGGATGGCTTTTAATCCACATACTGCTGTGACCCATGTCTCACTTTCTCACATCTGTCAGATAACTGTTAAAAACATACCTTACATAATCTCACAACATTAAATATGGTTTATAATAATGAAAATACTAAGAATTCCAATAAAAAGGCAAGTAGATACCCCCACAAAAGAACAGCCAAGTCAAGCACAGGGATCTTACTACTTAGAAATTCTTTATCAGAGATTACTTGTTTTCAAACTTTCTGGTTAGTATATGTTAGAACGCTGTAATATAGACACATTCACATGTGGCTGTGTAGGCAACTTTACTACAAATGAAAAATACAGAGAAACTTCAAATATAAAAGATAAACACGTGGAACATAAGCGTTAGCTAGCTTTTGGTTATATGCCTTCGATATCTAGCTGCTTGGGGAAAAAATAGAACTCTCTCAGCTAACTTTTCAGAAATATAGGCTGACTTTTAAGCCTAGTTAAAACAATTCATGTAGATGAAAGTGCCATGAAACATGTTGGTATTTTGTAGTCTAGCCATTTGAATCATAATTCTGTTTCCAGCCTGTAACCACTGAAGAGCAAATTCTAATTTCTCGATTGAATTTTTATTTTTTATCAAGCATAATCAGGAAAATACTACCGATATCACTAGAACAGGGTTATACCAATTACTCTCCAAAACAAAACCAACATCAATACATTAAAAAAAACCACAACACCCAACCCCCATGCTTAAGTTTTAATATCCTATTTTTTGTGGGTATTTCTTTGCTAACATTAATCTCCTTCAGCATATTCCATCAACCATTTCAGAATCACTGAAATTAGGGATGGAACAGGAATAGTATGGCATCACATATGTATATTAATGTGAGCAATACTGATTTGGACTCATGGAGGCACATTCACACAAGGCCATTTTCAGTATTTATTTTAAGTGCCTCGACATTCTATATAACAAATGAAAAAGTTTTCTCAAGAGAAATGCTGTAAATCCCTGTTAGATTTTCCAGTGACTGCACTAAAAGGCTAGGTACATCCGTATTAGATGATAATGTGAATATCTCTAAAATTACAAGTTCATTGATTGCAGTATCAGATCTTTCTAATTTCCAGGTTCTGTCCTTCAATCCATGCTGCAATATTTTGTTTGTGCATTATGCGTAACAGCACACACACAAACATTTCAGATTCCCAAGGGAACACCACAGAGCAGCTTCGTCATGAAGTATGTGGAAATAAAGCTAGAGTGAAGAAGTAAAATATTTTGATTTCTTACCATTTGGTACTTGTTCCTGGCCATATAACCTCTTAAGAGAGCCTGAAGAGCAATAGTAGCAGCTCGCATGCATTGGTATCTTTTGCGGACCACATACATGCGCTGGAACTTCTGAATAGTGATGGCAGCCCGTGTTCTCCGCAGGAACTTGGCATAGCTAAGCAAGAAAAAGGTTACAAATAATACCAGTAATTATTTTCCAGTGCTTGAATACTGTATTTTTTTTTTTTACATCCTATAACTTTACGCTCTTTCTCAAGAGCTACATTTTCTACTTCTGTTTCTTCCTAATATTGTCAGTGACAGCATATTTACTTCCTATTCTGCCAAATGGCAGTACAACAGAATGACAAATTAACAGAAACCTTTGTAGGTTTTACGGGGAAATGTTTTCACTTTCTCTGAGAACTGTGCTATAGAACTGACAAGATAAATTCAACAATTTCTCATCACCTTTTCTCCAGCTTTGAAGCTATTTCCACTACGCCACCTTCCAGATCTCCTCTCCTAACCTCAACCTGTAGAAAATGTTTGCTCGTTCTTGGCCCTATCAGCAAGACAACTACAAAGCATCTTGACATAAGCCTCTTTCTGAAGGTTGATTCTTAGTCTTCATAACCATCTTGTCTTTGAACGATACCACGTGTACTCCTACCCTTTTCTCTGGCCCATCCATGGCCATTCCTCAGAAGTCAATCCAAACAAATGACTCTGACGTATCTCCCTTCAGAGCTGCACCCAGGATGAGGAGTGGCTTCTCCAGCAGGACAGACAGACCCAGCTGGGAGGGCACATGGAAACTGGGCAATAAGGACTCAGCCAAGAGTCCTGCTTTACCTCACCTGCAATGTATCTCCTAGTACTACTTGTACTCTTCTCCCACTAACAACATACTGCTCTAAGCATCATACAGCCAGGATGCTGCTGTCCTCTCAGGAAGGTCAAAAACAGGCAGGACAGACACACTCATTATATTCAATTTCCTTCACTTCCCTGGAAAATCGTTTCCTCTCAGCCAGTATAGGAAGAAGAGAACAAATGTATCACATTTAAATGTCCTACTTAAAGGGATCTGAATTGACGCTAGTGTGGGTTTTCCCACGAGCATTGCTTACCATCGTGCTTGGTACCCTCTGACATATCTCTGAATGGTGATGGCAGCCTTCCTCATACGCACGTACTTCTTTCGCATCAGCCAGCCTCGAATCGTCTTTTGGATGCGGATACAGGCAGCTCTCAACTTATCTGCCCTTATTTTTTCCAGATAGGCTACTTGACCAGCCCGGAAAAATATTTTTGTCTTGCCAAACTGGTACTTATCCTTGTCCTATTTTCAGAGGTAAAAGGAGGATCAGTTACAGCATTAGTTGTTAGTAGATAAAAAAAAGGCATGAAGGACTAAATGAAAGTACAGTTAGTAAAGAGGCAAAACTATCTGTGTAACATTTCAAGTAAACCTAGACTTCAATTAAGTAGTGGAGAAGAGTATTTTCCCCGTATGATTCTGTTAACAAATTAATATACTAAGGCCACAAGCATGGCCTAAAGGAGTAACATGAGATTTTTGCTTAGACAAGAATGCCACAAAGATTGTAAGAGATGTGGAAGGCTACAGGAGGTGACGAAGGGGCCCAGAGGATGAAAGCAATACAGGCAATGCACATATACAATTTACTGCTTAAATTGTAGATGACCCCTCTGAACTTCAACCACATCTTCAACCATATTACACAGTACAAGCAAAACAGCTGGGCCTTCAAACATGTACACATTGTTTGCTGCATCAGGAGTAAGCCAGAACAAAGTATCCCATTGCTGCTCAAACACATCTGAAATTTCAGAACTAAAACAGAAAGAGAATAATATTCTATTTCTATAGGTTATAGTACTCCTTGCAGGGAAAAACTGAGATATACAAAAGCACATTGAAAAAAATTCATTTTGTTGATTGCTTGATGTTAAGTTAAAAGGAACAACAGTCAAAGAGCTACAGCTTAGGATACATTTAACACTATACATTAATACCGCAAATACAGACACATGCATATAAACCAAAAGATTTTAGTTAAGTCCACCCAATGACACAGAATTTAAAAAGCTGAGCCCCAACCTGCCTGCACAGTACTTAGTCTTTTGTTTTAATAAACTTCCTAACATTGGCATTGCAATTCAGCAAGGTAAGCTTTCTTGCTTTTATATCTTCAGTAAACTTTGTCTCTTTCTCTTCCTAACTGATACTTCTGAGTAAGTCTCAGTTAACCACCTTCTACTGAGAACTGGCTGGAACTGTCTCTGTGGAGCCTGCCTGCCCTCCACTGTTCATCAGTCCTTAAGAAATCCCAAGAAACACAGCAGTCAGGTGCAATGCCAGTGGTGTGGATGGCATAGCCTAGGAATGTAGGGCTGCAGCTGGAGGTAGGAGGCAAAGCAAGTGGCTGCCGAGGCACGAGGGAAACAATGTCATGAGGAGGATGAAAGGAGTGAAAAAAGTTGACTTCAGCACATGAGCTGAGAGGAGCAGTGTGAAAGACACAAACACCTACGCAGACAGAAACACCTCCACATTAGAAAACCTCCAGATAACTATACCTTACTTAAGTGTGGTTAATGCGTCTCACTGTTAAGCAAGGTAAGGCTCACCCTCAACTGACCCACGCTTAAAATCATTGTCTTCCTTTCCTGTGATACACTGGGAAATTCTACAGCTCCTGTTGCTAATATCTGTGGTATAATACTTTGTAGAAGTACTAAAATAGTGTGGCTGTGAGGGAGTAAGGGACGCTGTCTTTACTCCTTCAGATTCCAAATGCTCTCAGCACTAAGACTAGTACCAGAATCAGCTTCTCCAGGACATTTTTACACGTCTGCTTTCGGTCACTAAGGACATCTCTCTGCTTCATCAGAACACGGTAACGGCTGAAGAACTCTTGGTACGTCCACCTGTCCCAAAAACAGAGACAGCGTCAGTCCCAACAATGAATAATTCTCTTAAAAAGAAGAACTGCAGCTGAAAGCAATCTAAAAAGTGGCAAACACACCTGGAGGGGAAGCCAGCTGCACTGATTCGGATGGTCTCCAGGACACCACAAGCTCTCAGCTGCTGCACTGCCCGCTTTTCATCAAATCTACGTAGGAATAAAAAGAGCTGGTGGGTGTGGGGCTAGTTTTGCATTACATGGGACCTCTGGCCCTGTGCACACCCAGGACAGGAGCCGCATGGAGCGGGAGCAGGAGTGGGATGTGACAGGTGGTTAACAAGTCCAGCTTTCTTCTGCAACTCAGCAGTAACAGGGGACAGCCTAACCAGGGAATTGCCCGAGCTCGCTGGCTGCTGCAAGCTGCTGATCCTGTCCTGCTTCCCACTGGCCTGCCCAACAGCCACGGGAGTCTTTTGTGTGCCTGGATTTTAAGCAGACTTTTGAGAAAAGCTCTAAGCAAGTTCATATATGAAAAAAGACACAGAATAAGACGTTGGAATCTGCAAAAGCAAATTCCATAAAATGTCAGATGAACTCAAGGAGTGCAAACTGCCAGTCACATTTAAAACAGCTAGCAATGAAAATGCTGGTATTTTTTTCTCATATAACATCACAAGAAAAAAAAAAAAAAAGCATCAGGAAGTATTTCTCCCCCTATTCATCCCAGAACACCTCCTGCTTTAAGTTCATGTACACATGCACAATGAGTCCATAACAGGAGAAAGGAGACACACCACTTCACTCCTGAGTGAGCAAGGTTTAGCAGAACCTCAGTCCTCCAAGGCCTTGGCCAATTCCCTCCCATGCACGGGCTATACGAACCATACATGAACCAGCTTACGTGAACGGAAACTTGAAGTCGTTAGGCTTAATACAGCGCACATAGTGTGGAGTTGTAGCATTCAGAGTTTCCATCAGCAGATGAAGAGAGTTTCGAAACTTTTTGAAAAAGAAAAAGGGAAAAATATCAGGAAATAGCCTCAATAAGCTCAGTCATGTTTGAGATAACTTCAGGAAGTGGACCTAGGGGTTATTTGCTTATTTTTAATAATGCTTTCAGTAATAAATACCAGCTTGTTTTTGTTATGGCAATAGATTTTACTTTCAGATACCATCTTCGGGTGAATTATGCTACAGTAAGACTTCTAAATGTTAGGCTTAACAGGAATAAAGCTCCCATATCAGCATGTGATAAATTACAAAAACATGGGATAGACTAAGTTACTTTCAGCTTTTGACTGTCTCATCTACCCTAATCTTTGTCTAATCCATCTCTTCATGACTAAACTTCATGGCATATTACTAAATAGCCATTTCATTTTAAATACATTTTAAATCAAATTTAAAATCAAGAGAGTGGTAAAAAAAAAAAAAGTATAAATTTCTGCAGCTCCACTGATCCCAGTGTCAGACCTACTGAAAAGAACTTTGAAAATCCAATATCCAAGTTTTAGGAGCTTTACTTTTAAAGAAGTATCAGGACCACAAATATCTAACATACTGCAGTATATCCTTCTAACCACAGAATACCATAACAGCTAAAGAACACTATGAAAACACATCTTAGATGTTTTTAATGTATTGGTATGATTTCCCTCTTCCTGTTGAACTCATGATTCTAAGCCAACCTCTATTTCTACACAGAATGTGATAAAAATCACTTTTGTATCAGTTTTCTTTAAAATGTATAAATTAATATACATGGCTGATTGACAGGAGTAGTATGAGAGTACCCCTGACACCAACTCACAGTTTCAGTCTGACAACAAAACTGTTAGGCCTCTACCAGCCCCAAGAAACTGTCTGTTTGCAAAATCAGAAATGAAGTTCCAATTAAAAAGATAACTGGGCAGGGGTTCTCTTGCATGAATTGCAGAAGACTGGGATGTGCAGTCTGTACCACAAACACATGGCAAGCAGATTTGCATTCTGTACAGCAGCATGAATGGCCATTCCTATTCCCACCAGCAGGCTGACATAGCTTGCTCGGGGAAGGTTATAGAGAAATTATGAATACCATTCTCTGTTATGAATAACATTCTCTGAGTCTCACTTAGCAGTGTGACTAGCGCAATACACTGCACAGACACTGTGCAAACATCTTTGTTAGGGAATCAACCACCGTCCAAGGCAGTGGACAAAGCCCAGGCATTTTTGGTGATTTTACCAGAACTCTGAGCACCCTAGATGTGGCTGGTTCATCTTCAAGAATTATCAGAGGATGCTGATACAAAGAACTTATGCTCCCTGAGAGCTAATTTACATTCCAGGCTGCCTTACAGTAACATAAAAAGAGTTATCCATACAGACCTCCTGGAAGCCCCAGGCAAAAGAAGAATGCCACTACTCACTAGCAAAGTGGTACAGGCTGGCAAGTAGATAAAAACTGAGTACTAAACTGTCAAAGAAGTTCCCCTGGGCTCCTACATATAGTCTGAGGGACAATCTGTCAATTATAAAGCACTGACTGGGGACATAACCATCTTGAGAAAAACACCTATTAAATCTGTTGAGTGGAAAGTAACAAAGAAGTGAGTTCTCCAGCCATACCGGTCTGTATACTTTTAATTTAACTCTGGCACATGGATATTTTATGTTTAGCCCATTGATAACTGAAACCAAGTTTTCTGGGAACTGAACTCCCACTTTTGATTTGAGTCAGACAATGTGGCACATGATCAAAAAGACCGAGTATAAGATTTTCAAAGCTTCTCAGCATCCAGCATGTTAAATCTATTTTGAAAAACATGAGTTTTGGTTTTGGCACCACAATAAGAACTGAGCTCCCTGAAGTTGTGGCCCAAAATGTCATCAGGGTATATTTGCTCCACGCTGTAAGTCATAATCAGCTGGACCTGCCTCAAAATCACAAGGGATCCCAAGAAGCACCAGCACACCTTGAGACCTATGAGACAGAGGGAGGTAGAGGGAGAGATTATTTAATAGAGCTGCATCTTCACACTCACCTGATGTCCCACAGTTTTCTTATGCTCCTTGCTGGCTTGACCTGGCCTGGCCTTGGCTGGTTTTACAGCCGTTCGAGACAAAGGCACACGCCCTGAAGGGGCTGCTGATGTGGGACTGAGGACCTTCTCCTCATCCTGGAATAACTCTGGTAGCAGCTTAAACTGGTGTAACAGCAGAAAAAAATACAGAGGGTAAGAATCCAGCAAGTGATTGCACCGGTTTGTGCTTAAGGTAGTTAGAATTTAGGCTCAGTTTCTGTAAGCACTGGGTTTTTGTTGAACTCCACAGGGGGACAAAGGCAAAAAAGCATTCAAGCTAGTACTATAGTGAATGGGCCATCATATAATACTAAATATTTTGTGGGTTTGATCAGTGAGTCTCTTTCTGAAGATAAAATTCTGATTTGAGGTTTTTTTCATAGAGCCAGGAACGGCTTCCATGTGAAACTGTTAGATACAGACAGCAGTTTCATAAGTACCGATTGCGATTATGTATGGCTGCTTTGATCTAAGAAGGACACAACAGGGTCCTCTCATATTCCAGTGGTGCATCACACTCCTTTGTGGTTGAGAAATATCTAGGACACTGAATAACCCAGCAGGCAACAAAGAATATTCCAGCTTTATCACTCTAAAGTGAAATAATCAACTTAAAAGAAGAACCGTCACCTGAAAAGAAACAGTAGCCAAATTTATCTGACTGCAGATCTACTCTCAGGCCAGTGGGAGTGGAGGAAAAACCTGAAACATCTTTCCAAATATCACACATGGCTTCCGGTTCCCTTTCTCTAATGGCTACAAAATACACCCATAAATAATAGGTGCTTTGAAGTAACTTGTAACTAAAAATAACACCACCAGGTCTTTCCACTGACAACTATAGCACTTCAGAAGCATTATAAGAGCAAGAAAATCTGAACTTCTCTACCTGTCAATGAATAATCTTTTAGCTAGCATCTGTGCATTTTTTCCCAAGAGATAGGAGCATTCAATTTTCAGTACTAGAAAGTGCTTGGGCTAAGTACAACCTAAAAAATAAAAAAATTGGTTTTGCCTTATAAAACTTGGTGAGCATGCATGATATCCAATGAAACATGCTGCGCAACAAAATGGTACTTGTGCTCTGTGGTTGTGCCAGATGGGCTAGCAGAAGGCATCAAACGTTCCTCAGTAGCATCCAGCACAGCACTCCATAATGACTATCAATGCTACAAAGGTATCCTAAATTCCTGAACTAAAAAAAGGAGTATCACAGCTTAGCTTTATCTCACCTGAGTCTGCCGAATTCACCTTAGATTACCTCTGTAGCTGGTAGAAGAAAGAAATTTCCAGAGGGTGATTTAGCCCGTCTCCTTCCACTGACACAACAAAGAGTTCAGGATGATTGGGCCACCACCACCTCATTCAGCTGCCCGCGGTCAGATGGAGTGAGCTGATATGCACAAGCATCTGAGCTACAGAGCCAAGTCTTTTAATCTCATACAGAAACTTATTTGAATGCAGTATGCTTTGTCTGAAACCCCTGATGCTCTCATACACCAGGGGTGGGGGTGGGAAGGGGGTCCCCAGTGTCTGGATTGCAGGTGGATGAGCTCTTCTAAGCTGACAGCACATAAGTTTCATTCCCTTTTTCCAGCCCTGGGAAAATCTGCCTGTAAAAATGGGCGGGTGCTTTGCAAAGGTGCCATTTTCATGGCCTCAGTTGCTGCATGCAGAAGAAAGGAGCAATATATGGCCTTCTGCAGCAGATGTCAACAACAGGAGAGCATTGCTGAGATGATCGACACTGTGGGGGCATTCGTGTTTTGTTTGGTTTTGGTTTTTTGTATCTTATCAATTTTCTTTGTTTTGCAGAACACTAGGAGTGTTCAAAGAGAGGGAAAACACTGATCAAAGGGCAAATAATTCATGTGGTAGGAAACAAGCAAGCAAGCATTTTTTCCCTGTAATTTTTTCAGACAACTTAACAGACATGCTGCTAACAGTCTTGCAGATCATTTCTTTCAATACAGAGCCACAACAGAAGATTTTAACAACATGCCAGTAACAAGCATAAAGGCTGAGGACTGTTGTATTGCTTTCATGATACATGCACGGAAACTGAACTAGTTCAAAGAGGTCCTGTGGGTGGATTTACAGAGAAGGCCAAAATAAATAGCTAAACACAACAGTGCCTGCCAGGAGCAGTGTGTGTCATGCACTTTGGAGAGCAAAGAAGCATTTGNTAGCCTGTCCTTGATACCCAGCTTCCTGGGCCATTAGAGCTAGCAAATTCCCAACAGCCATCACAGCGCAACGTCAAGTTAATTGCCTTTACGTTTCAGAAGAGCACAACTAGCATTTTTGCCATTAAAAAAAGCAGACAATGCCACTGAAGGCCTGTCCTATAATATTCCTTCA
The DNA here is from genome assembly GCA_013400535.1 of Scopus umbretta. NCBI lineage: Eukaryota > Metazoa > Chordata > Aves > Pelecaniformes > Scopidae > Scopus > Scopus umbretta. Next base: position 540 of record VZTL01051046.1, on the reverse strand, counting down.
CTTAGTCTTTTTTAACTCAGATCTTGTCTGTCTTTCATAGATATCAAGAAGGCAAGACTCTTGTAAATTCTGGTTTGTGTCCTTAGGGTTTATACGTTTCATTCCTCTCTCATTTTGCTTCTGGAACAGAACTTGTCTCTAGAAATTTTCTGCTCAATTGTCAGGCCATAAACAAGGAGCTTCTGTTTTCAGATTATAATATTAAGGGCTTAAATGTTAAGCCTTCTTATACTACTAGAGTATATTACAAGTCCTTGATGCCTTTACAGAAAATACAGCAAAGTTCTGTGAAAAGTTAAAAAAAAACCCAACAAAAAAAAACCAAACAGTGAAATCAGTGGCTAAATATAGACTTATCTTACACGGAGCAAAATTAGGCTACAGGACTTTCTAAATTAATACCGATAGCCAAGTAAAACGTAAACTACGTTCAATTTCAGTTAATCTGATACTAAGGAAGAAATATTTCCAAGGCTTAGAAGAAATTTTATATGACCCTTAATTCAAGGATCCATAACTGCAAAAGAAGAAAAAAAAAAA
>VZTL01051036.1:0-11325 GCA_013400535.1 Scopus umbretta | reverse complement strand
TTCTAAACTGCCCTCATGTTTTAGCTGCCTCTTTTCCTTCTGGAGAACTGGTACAAGTGCAAAGAGTAAACTCTGAAACTGAGCAGCCTCTGATACCACTTTCTGTCATGTTGGCATCCAGAAAGCCACAATGGAGGAGTTCCACCCATATCAACAGACTGCAGAAAGATCTTTATTTCAAAGATAATTTTCTGTTATATTGCAGTTTTAGTCTTTTTTTTTTCCTTTCTCTATTTCAAAAACAGTTAGTCTACTTATCCTATTGGGGTTTTTTAGGAGCTTGTAAAAGTAGCTGTACACAAAGATCACATATTGAGAATTTTCTTTTTTATAATTAATTATTTTAAACTTGAGTTGTTTTAAAGGTATGTGTTAGGACAGAGAATGTGAGCTGTATTGCTGTTTTAGCTGGCAGTGAAGTGACCAGTAGGAAATCTGGCTTTGAGAGGGAGCTTAAAATTTTTTTGAACTGGAAAATATGCAACATTATGATTTTGTTTGTATTGTGTAGGAGCTTTCAGAATTCTGTTTGATAGTCCTTTTAAAACCAAAATCACTCTGTGCTTTCTGTTAATTCAGTGTAGTTTTGGAAATAATTCTATAGGTCATGGTTTTTTTATTGTCCATTAATAGAATGATATATTTGGTTTAACAAAAAAAAAAATCCTAATTTTTTTGTTTCTTTTGTTGTTCCAGATAGACTCTTCAGTTTCTTTCAATACCAACCATGAAGCATTTACAGCTGTTTTCAATACCTATACCAGTCTACTTACTGATCAGAATTTAGGCTTAAATCTTAAGGTAAGTTTCTCACTTCAGTGGCTTCGCTGGCCTCCCCAGATTAGAATGTTAGTCATTCATGGTATTCCCTGTTATTGGGCTTAAGTTTACCCTAGTTTGCAAAGTAACATGGCCATAACTTCCATTTTTTTATTCTCCTGTTCAACATCCTAAAAACTGTAAATCATCCTTTTTGTTCTTCAGACAGAAGGTGGTATCACAGATGATGTGTTTTGGTTTTAGGTGCTCCTTTTTCTCTTGCCCTATTGAAAGGCATGTAATTTTTAGGAAAAAATTTACTGTCAGTTGCAAATAGTTTAGAACTCTAAAGTGTTCATTTGAGAAGTGGCAGCTAGTCAATCTTTTAGCAGGGGCTAGCATTTCTTACATGTCAAATTATGAACATCTGCCATGACTTTAATGTCCATGTCTGCATGCGTGAGACCAGTACTAATGGATTCACTGCTATATGTGGCTTGGTCAGGAGAGGGAGATAAAGTACTGCGTACTGGAAGTAGAAGTTATAAAAGATGCTGGAGCATAATGTTTGGACTAGAAGATTAAAAATTTTCTACTTATAAAATAGCTTTACATAGGTGCTGCTCTGTCACTCTGCCTTTAGCTAGACAGAGTTTTGTACTTCCCCGTGCATTCAAAATAAAGTTTGAGATCTTGCTTTAGCTGCCAAGTGGTGCATTAAATCAGTCTCTTCTGTGATACAGGATGCTTCCTAAAAAGAACAGTGAGGTCTTATAGCCACGTCAGCCATGAGATGTTAATTAGCTTTTAACTCCCACTCAGCAGTGATAAAAGCTTGTTTTCTGAACTAGCACCTGAAAGATGAGCAGCTACATAATGTATCTTCATCCGTACACTGAGCTGTTAAATCAGTAAGCACAGCCACTGCTGAGTATTTTGTGGTCCTATTCAGCTTGCTTCATTGTTAAAGCATAATTTTTTTTAGTGTGAAACTGTGTTTCTTTTCTTCAGGCCCAAGCAGTGATAATTCTTCCGTTTTTTGCTAATTTGACTGGAGAAAAACTTAATGACCTTAAGAATGCTCTTGATCAACTTGTAGCTTTCAATTTTCCCATGAGGTCAGATGAGTTTCCCAAAGGAACCTTGAAGCACAATAACTATGTAGACTGCAATAAAAAGGTCAGTATTTTTAAGAAAAGGTCAGTATTTTTAAGGAATGTGTAATTAGAAGCCTAAGTGAACTACATCTAGAAACAATGTTTCACAGAGTCTGGAATTAAAGAGAGATACCTTCAGTTTGTGTAAGGCAGTCAGCTTTTCTGTATCTGAGTTATGTCTTTATCCAGAAGTTTAACTTACAGATACACATTAAATGACACATATTAAACACACACGTCCTTCTGAGTATCTGCTTCTGATCAGTATTGAAAAATAATTACACAATTAGATGGAATTTATTTCATCCACTGTGGCTCCTTATTTTATGCATTACTTCTTTTTTCAGTTTTTAGATGCTTTAGAATTGTCTCAGAGTCCAATGTTGTTGCAGTTAATGACAGAAGTCCTCTGTAGGGACCACAGACATTTCATGGAGGACTTATTTCAAGCCAGCTTCAAAAGAATTTCCAGAAGGTGAGTTTGGTCTGTTGGATCTTGCTCTTGTTCTGATTGAATTTTTGCTGAAGCAAATGTGCTGCTTCTATTATATTGTCCTTAAAATAGAAATGACTTACAACATTGTCCTGGTTTCAGCTGGGATAGAGTTAATTTTCTTCCTAGTAGCTGGCATAGTGCTGTGTTTTGGATTTAGGATGAGAATAATTGATAACACGCTGATATTTTTTGTTGTCACGAAGTAGTGTTTATACTAGTCAAGGACTTTTCAGCTTCCCATGCTCTGCCAGGTGCACAAGGAGCTGGGAGGGGGCACAGCCAGGACAGCTGACCCCAACTGGCCACAGGGCTATTCCATACCATATGGCGTCACACTCAGTATAGAAACTGGGGGGAGTTGGCCGGGGGGCAGCGATCGCTGCTCAGGGACTGGCTGGGTGTCAGTCAGCAGATGGTGAGCAGTTGCATTGTGCATCACTTGTTTTGTATATCACTATTATTATTATTTTCCCTTCCTTTTCTGTCCTATTAAACTGTCTTTATCTCAACCCACATATTTTACTTTTTTTTTTCTCCCCTCTTCCAATTCTCTTCCTCATCCCACTGGGGAGGGGAAGAGTGAGCGAGCAGCTGTGTGGTGCTTAGTTGCCTGCCAGGTTAAACCACTACAACCATAAAGGTTTACATAACAGTTTTAATTCAGATTTTGCTTTTATCTTCACATTTCAAAAATATTTCTCAAGTGTGAACATGTGGTACCAACTTCCAGATAACACTTCCAATGCCTGGGCAAATTTTGTAAAGCCTTCTGTAAATTAGCATGTTCTGGCAGAATTCAGCTGAAGGTAGTAATTGTGTGTGATACGTATATTTGCTATCCCTGTACAACCACATGATCGCTTAAGTTGATAGCACTTAAACTGACAGTGAATTATATTGTTCAACCCCTTTCAAAACACAACAGCATGTTTAGTTAATTGAATGTTTCCAGAGTGGTAAATTGTAGACACAAACATGCTCTGTCAACAGAAGAGGTCTTCAATCACTTCCAAACCAAACATTCCAATTCATGATGGGCTATTAAGTAGTGACTGTTTTGGAGCATGTAGTTTGCTGTAGTTTGTCTTATGCCCAAATACCATTTCTGAAGTTTTAGCTTTTATAAAGTTATTCAGAACAGTTCATCTAGTAGTGGAACACTTGATAGGCCACAGAAGGACCCGATAACAGTGAAGTCTCCTTCTTTTTTTCCTTGTTTGCTGCTGTCTTTCACATGTACCAGGTAATTTTTTAATTTTTTTTAGGTTGTTCAGTGAAAAGGGACTGAGAAAGCTAATGATTGCTTTTGGATTAAACTGACAAAGGCTAGAATGTTAGTCATTCATGAAATTGATCAAAGAAACAAGTTTACCATCTGTTGCAGAATAAGAACCTGAGATTTTATTTGGAGAGCTCTACAATAAGTGACTATTCAGCCTGATCTTGCATGTCTTGTAGGATGATAACCCAAGAGGGTACAAAAGCAGACAACAAAAATTTTGAATGTCAGGGGGTTTTGAAACATAAATGGAGTTTGGTAGAAGAGCTATCATCTTGAGATTTTCGTCTTATTTAGGAGCACCACTGACAAACAAGTGATACTGTTGGACACTGTTCACAAAATGTTCCAGAGTGAAGGCCTTCTTTCAAATACTACCCGTCAAGCGTTTGTGGATCGCTCCCTCCTCACTCTCTTGTGGCGCTGCAGCTTGGATGCACTGAGAGAATTCTTTGGCAAGATTATAGCACAGGCAATGGATGCACTTAATTCCAGGTTTGCAAAGGTATAAATTACTTTTTTTTAGGATTGGGGAAGGTCTAATAAAATGCTGCTGTTGGTATGTACATTTTGCTTAACTTTGAGTGAGACACTAATTGAAACCATTTGCTTTCCAGTTTTCTGTATCTTGCAGCAGGATTTTGTGCCAATTACACAGTTTGGTTATTAGTGAGAAATTTTTCTTTATACCCTAACACACAGTTGCTTTGAAGTTAATGTATGTTTGCGTATCTACTGTGTATAAAAATGGAAGTTTGGAGTGTTACCTGTATATATCTATAGGGGTCTGAAGTTCTGTCAAAAGCAGAAACCAGTTCTAACTTTGAAATATAAAAGCTGTATAAAAGTGTAGCCTGTTAACTATATTGTAAGAGAGAGGTATTCAACCTCCGTAATGAAAGCTCTTAAATTCACTGCCTTGCTTCTAGAGAAAGAAACATATTTTCTAATCATTGCAAAGAACCTTCAGCAAGGGATTAGGAGCACAGATCTTCCTTTCTCCATTTACAGCCTATCCTCCAATTTTGAGCATACTTACATGCAATGCTTCTGTCATCAGTGGAGGTCTCTGCTCTTGCCGTAGTTCTTCACTCCCATGGTTTTGCTGATGCAGCTGTTTAAAGGCAGCAGAATAAATAAGATGCTGAAATGATTCAAATTTAGTAATAGTTATTAAAACCAAAATGCTAAAACCAAAACTTAAATGCACAGTCACCCCCACCATGTTTCTGTTGCTGTAAATGTTGGCAGAGCACACCCAAAGCGATGTGCATAAAGAAACTCATGAATAATACCCAGTGTGGTGGTAAGTATGTATGTTTTACTTACGGGTGTCATGAGCCTGAGCCGTTACTTGGTATCCTGCTTATTTTACTCCAATATCACTATAATGATCTAGGCCAATTGTAATTAAGACAGCTCAGCTAGTAAAGAGCTTTGTTTTTTTTTAAGTCTTTGTTTATTTGTTTCCAGTCCAATGAATGTACTTTTGATACACAAGTTACCAAGAAAACAGGTTATTACAAGCTGCTAGAAGTGATGTATGTGCGTCTTTCAAAAGAGGATGTTTACTCCAAGGACTCTAAAATTAACCAAGCTTACCGTGGCTCCATGAGTGTAGAAGGAAATGAACTTACCAAGACGTTAATAAAGTAAGACTATTATTTCTTTTATTTTCTTTTCATTTCTAATTAGGTTTTGGGCAGATACACTTCTTAAGTATGCCATAAAAAGCAGAAGATTGATTTGTTCAAGGGTAAATATAATCTGTGATGCAGCTTTTGATTTTAAATGGAATATATAATATTGAATTTGCATTGATAGAATGATCTCTAGCATAGACTGCAATCCTGTGTCAAGATAACTTTTGCCTCCTGGTTTTGCCATTTTTTTCTATGTGTTAAGGTTTTGGTTTTATTTTTGCTTTTCAATATGATCCTTGGCCTTTAATTTGTGTTTTCACAATTTCAGTTTCAGTATACTTACACTTTTATACAGCGTATGGTTCTGTGTTATAAGATAGGTATTTATATGATTGATGAGAAGATGGGATGGATTCTCATTTACATTTCATAATGTAGCAGCACAACCAGTAGGTGTAATTTAGTTTAATCACCACTGCGGAGGGGGACAAAAGAGTAATAGTGAATATATATGCTAATTAATATTCAGTTTGTCTGATATTCTGAAATAAATATAAGATGCCTGAATTGCTGTTCATTTTTTTTTGTTTTAATTTTATTTTACAATACTGTGTTCTATGAGGACTTTAAAGAATTTCTTGCCTATGATTTGCAGATGATCTATAAATGGCTATGGGCAAAAGACCTATAAAAATTGCATCTAAACTATCTATATTTTAGATAGAATCTATAGCATAGCTTAGCATGCCTGCCTGTTCATAATTTCTTGGGAAAGGACCATGAAAGAGCATGCATGTGTTGGAACATATCTCTATCTTACCTGAAAGTGGCATATCATCGTATTCCTGACATTAAGGACTCTGTGTAAAAATTTGGGGAAGTGTGAGGTGGTTTAATGCTGATACTGTTATAATAAAAAAGATCTCTTGAAGTTCTGTTGATTTGTTGGTCTCTGATTGGGGCCTTTCCTCTGCTTCTTAAAAAAATACTTCTGATGGTGTTTCCTTGCCTGTTTGTATTTTAAGGTCATGCTATGATGCATTTACAGAAAACATGGCAGGAGAGAGTCAGCTGTTGGAGAAGAGGAGACAGTATCACTGTGCAGCATATAATTGTGCTATTGCTGTTATCAGTTGTGTCTTCACTGAAAGTAAATTTTATCAAGGCTTTCTTTTTACAGAAAAATCAGAAAAGGTGAGAACCTGTTGTTGTTAGAAGGCTTCCAGAGCATGGGACACAAAGTGATTTTACCTGATTGCGATAAATCAAGGAATCAAACCTGAATGGCATGCAATTGTATTAGCAAACTACCCAGCGATGCAATAGAAGGAGTCATAGCTGACTTCCTGGCCTTCTTCACGCAATTTGAATTGCTGATTAAAGTTTTACTGTCTGTTTGGGAATGGGTGAAATAGTGATAAATTTACCCTGTTTTCCCTCCACTTTCAATTTTCTAAAATGTGAGGAAAAAAAACCCTATTGTTTAAGTTCTCCAGTGTTTGGAATGTACTTGAATAAGAGATACCCTCTTTAAAGAGCACATTGTGCTGTGAATTCTTGAGTAGTTGAATAGCAAATTTTTCTTAAAAGTGTTGATCTAGAAAACATGCCATATTTTCTATATTGTACATTGATCTGTTGGTTTTTAAGAAGAAATAAAATACATTCAGGGCAATTGTTACTGTATGCAGCATTATGATTTTGATATTTCCAAACATGCTTTGGTTTGCAGAATTTGCTGATTTTTGAAAATTTGATAGACCTGAAGCGTCAGTATACATTTCCTGTAGAAATTGAGGTGAGTGGAATTTCTAGGCTTTAGTGTCCTAAGTAAATAATGAGTATGGCTTTAACAGTGTAGTCACTGTAGACCAGGTCAATTCTCACATACAGAGAAAGAGGATTCTGTAATGAATAAAAAATGGAGTATTCCTCTAATGCTTTAAAAGATATTTTTCTGAGAGAAATCCAGACTTGAAATTTAGAGCACACCCACAGTGCACATAACTTTAATATACTTTTTAGCATACTTACTCTGGTAACAAACGGCCGTAGGAATAAGTGACTTAGCTGTTGTTCTGTAGCATTAATTATAATCATTTACAATATGGGATTTCCATTCATGTTAAGTTGTTTTGTTCATTTTTTGGCAGCTCTGTAAATAAATAATTGTAAATAAACAGTAGAAAAGAATTTGATTAATTTTCAAACTTTATTTCTTGCTGTTTAGGTGCCTCTGGAAAGGAAAAAGCGGTACATTGCTATTAGAAAAGAGGCCAGGGATGCAGGGAATAGCGATCAGGGTATGAAAGTCATTTATGACTATGAAAAAAATGCCTTCTTACCTTTCATACAGTGTTCATTGTGCTGCTAACTGGCTTCTGCAGTAGCCGGAACAAATAAAAGCATTCAATGTACTTCATCTACAAACCAATTCCCACCCACCCTCAAGTTTTAGTTGCCAGTAAAGGCTTGTTTCTTGTAATTACCTTAATTAATGGTCTATTCTTTTTCCTATTTAGATGAACCCAAGTATTTAGCTTCTGCATCATACATGATGGATAGCAGTTTGAGTGAGGAAATGAGTCAGTTTGATTTTTCTACTGGAGTCCAAGGTTTTTCTTATAGCTCCCAAGATGTTACTTCTAGGAGCGCTCATTTCAGGAGAAAGGTAATTTAGTGACTTATGTGCTGTGAGGAAGAAAAGTTTTATGCTTTCTGGCAATTGCATATGTTTATTGGGGTTGAGAAAGAGAAATTTCAAGTCTCCTATTTCTATTCTACTTGTTTGAGAATGGATTCCTCCAAAAGATGAGGGAGGGGCCTTGAGCTGTGTTCTGTCAGTCGTTTTTCTCCTTCCCTCTCTCCACTGTCTACAGCTGGAGAAAAGCAAAGCCCTACCTTGGGTTTCTAAAGTTGAGTAATGCAAGTGAAGTCCAGCCCGAGCTGTAAAAAGGTGGCTTGTGTGCATTCAGGAGTATCCTGTGATGGTTGTGTTTTGCTGTTACGCACCACGTTTCCTCATTTCCCTCTTCTTTTGGTCGTTGAAGGCACTTGACCAAGCTGGTTGTATCAGATTCTTGGAATAAATGATCAAACACTTTATTATTTTTGTATCTCTGTTGTGGCATCTTGTATTTAACTGTTGCTCTTGGAGGAACAGTGTTTAATATCTTCCAAGACTTTAAGTTGTGTTCCATCTGCAGTCAAGAGGTGTCTCATCAACAGTAATACTGGTAGGATAGACATTTGCTATAAAACAGAAAGAAAACTTGTAAAAGTATCATAGACACTGAAGATGAAATCTGTCAAAATAACTGTTAACATTGGTAAAGATAAACTGTTTCCATGTTTTAGAGCAAGGAGGTGTTTTAGTTGCAGTGAAGTTAACCAGAAAGTGTACTTTCTATCTGCTTTGTGTAGTAATGTTGTAATTTTTAGCTATAAACAATTTTCTTTTGTGATTTATTCTGTGTAGCAAAAGAGAGAGCTGCTGTGGTTGCTAGTCAGTGTGAAACAAAACATCCATAAAAATAGGACTTCCCCTGCAGAAGGTGTTAACACATTCTTTCAGCTATGAAATTAAATAATTTCTGTGAGGTTCAGCTAACTCTTCCTGCTTCCAGCAGTTGCCACACCTATCCTGGCAGGTAGTAAAGTCAGAGTAACATGAAGTTGACATCTGTTGGCACAGAAAGTAGAAGATGTGCACAGCTGGTACAGACATTTGGGAGGTGTTTGAACCACACATTTGATATATTCCCTGTTGTGGACACTGAATATATAGTAAATCTGTAAACGCAGACAAAATCAGAATGACTCATGGCATTATCATGATCTAAAAGAAAATACAACGTTATTATTAATCATAGTAACACTTTTTTTCAGGAGCCCACAGAATACACAGTTCTAAATTATGAAATGGAATTGGAAATGGATGAACTCAACCAACATGAATGTATGGCTTCTATGACCACTCTGATTAAACATATGCAGAGGAACCAGATCACACCCAAAGTGGAGGAGGCCAGTATTAACTAAAAGTTGGCATTTTTTCTACTAATTATACCCAGAAAAGGGAGTCATGACTGAATCCCTTAATTTATTAATTTTCATGGCTAATTATAATGAGATGCATGTGGCTCGAGCTGGGGGCTTTTTGGCTTGGTAAGCCTGTTTGGTCCAAGAAGTGAGTTGATTTTTCTCTTAAATTTCAGGGGACAGTTCCAGTAGATCTTCCTCTTTGGATGAAATTTCTGCATGGCAAATTAGGAAACCCATCAGTATCACTAAATATTCGCCTCTTCATAGCAAAACTTATTGTTAATACTGAGGATGTGAGTAATTTTTTGTCATATTTTTCCTGTTAACAGGTTATATTATAATACCAACTGTGTAACTCTTGTGGGGTTTAAAATACTTCATCAGCATTCAAATTGAGTAGTGTGCCGTGATAAAAGGGAGTACCTTCATAGCCCAAAATTCCACATAGTGCCAGTATTTTGAATGTAATATCAATACTTTTTTTGTCCAAACTCTACTTCTATAAGTAGAGGGTGTCCACAATATGTGTCTTCTGTAAACAATAAGTAATTGATTCATTGATACTGGGCAAGTGATATGGCTGATTGTTTGCCATCTTTGAAGGAGCAAATATAATACTTTGTAATGGTCACTAGATGAGTCTTATGGAAACCTTTAGAGCTAAACGATGTTCTGGTTGCAGAAAGATATTAAGATAGCATAATGTGTCTTTGTTGCCTGAGAAGAAACATTTTCTAACTCTTTCTTGGGTAAAACATTCTCATCCTATTTCATACAGTGATTTAAAAGTATAATGTTTCTGTCTGAAATATTCCAAATCCAAAATACAGAAAGGCTGAATTTGAGAATTAATTCAAGAAGCTTTAATACCCACTTAATACCACTTTCTTAATAAAGCAGTCTGAAATGGAAGGGTAGATGAATGGCATAGTCTTTCAAATCCTTTAGGGACAGGTTTTCTGCGTGAGCGCCGTATTATGTGGGCCCTAGTGAAATAATTAACTTCATGTGAATACTTGGTTAAGGGTTTCTAAGCAGAATTGAGGAATGTAGTTTTAGATACTTTCTATTTTAAAGTTATTTTAAAATTTTTGTGGTTGTTGTTTCAGAGGTTAATCAAAGTTAGAAGAGTTTGATTTAGCAGTCTTACCTGTAATGATTATTGAATAACAGGTTATGGAATAGTTGGATAATTTGTACTTGATCATTGATTCTCCTGTTTTCCATAGGTTTTCCGACCCTATGCAAAGCAGTGGCTTGGTCCATTGCTGCAGCTTGTTGTTTCTGGGAATAATGGAGGTGAAGGGATTCATTACATGGTAGTGGAAATAGTAGTTACTATCCTTTCCTGGACAAGTGTTACCACCCCTAAAGTAAGGAAATGTGAAATTCATTTTTGCTATTATCGTGACTATTTTGTAAGGAGCAAGTTTATTATTATGCACTTATAATCATTTTCTACATCAGTCCACTGTTTCTTTTAGATAAGAACTTCAGAAATAGCTTATATACTTGCTTGCTTTCATAAAACAATATATGTCTTTGTGTTGGAGTCACTATGTTTATTTTTGCTCCTATTCATTGTAGGGGAATATTAAGGATGAGATTTTAGCTAACAGATTGCTTGAATTCTTGATGAAGAATGCCTTTCACCAAAAAAGAGCTGTGTTCAGACACAATCTGGAAATCATAAAGACAGTTGTAGAGTGTTGGAAGAACTGTCTCTCCATACCTTACAGGTAAGCATTTAGACAATTGCTTTCTTTATCAATATTTCAGTAATATAAGTGAATGTTATCAGAGGAGATGAAAAGGTGAATTCAGCTGCAGTAGTAAACTTTCTGTCCCTAGAGCTGACAGTAGAACTGAACTCTCCAAAAGTTGTAACTTAAATTGCAAAATGACAGGGTAAACATGTAGAGGATTACAACAGCAACAACAAAAGCA
>VZTL01051034.1:2389-20888 GCA_013400535.1 Scopus umbretta | reverse complement strand
TTTTTTTTTTTTCCTTTTTCTGGGACATCCTTTAAATCTTTGAGATTACCCCAGGGATTCTCACCTCATGTGCAGCTGAATTAATCTCTCCTAACAAAACTGATTGTTCTCAGATCTTCTCCAAACACATGGCTGAGTATTTCGGCAGTTGTTCTCTTGTTAGTATACATTAAACCTCATGAATTTCATGACGGATCATCTCCCCGGCAGCTTGGACTCCACGGCTCCATATTTGTTGATACAGCCTGTTGAGATCTAAGCTCTTTAATTTGCAATTGTAATATGTAATTTTCTAGAAATAAAATGCACTTCAGTCACAGGACATTCAGAATCACTCAATTCTAATCTATAATGTCAGCAAGCCCATTTCACTGACATTATTGTTTTGACACTGAGTGTAATAGAAATGATTAAGCCAGGAAGAGAGCAGCACTTACTTGACTGCTGTCAGCTACTGAACCACAATAGCCCAGCACACAGACTCTATTCAGCTGATGAAACGTGAAACTTGATATGCTGCTGCAAAATGTTAGTAACCACAATGCTATATTTCAATCCCTACTTGATTTTATAAATGTTTAGTCTCACTCTGTTAGACCCAGCCTCATACAAAAGCAATTCCTGTTTCACAACTGGAAGGAATAGCAACCAAACTTCTTTTTTTTTTTTAAATTCACTGTATCCAGGCATGTGTCAAGGCCTTTTTTTAAATTATTTTTTCAAATGGAAGAGTGCATTCAGATGGGGGATGAAATTGGAAAGGATATGAACAATAGTAGCCCTTGTGACTTTAATGTGAAGATTAAGATTCATGATGGTAGGAATGTAATGTGATAGAAATATATATCATGGCCCTTCCAACCTTCCAGCAGAATGTATACTTTGTTCTGAAATAATTTGTTATTGCTAAGCTTGGGGATGCAGGCACTTGAACTGAGTGCTAAGTGGGTATTTCTTCAAAATAGGTGTTTGCTTTCCTTTACATTTTATATAATTTTATATCATTATGCTGTCAAGTGTCCTGTGGTATAGGGCTAATAAATTGGTCATAGACAAGGCCATGTAATGTTGTTAAGTAAATACCTCTGTCTCTCTTTTGTGTCTCAAGAGAAAACTCCCTTTTCACCTCAGCTATGTGCACAGAAAATCCATAGGGTTACTTCAAGATATTTCAAATTATACTTTTAAGCAGTTTTAACATATTTTTTCTGATTTTATTGTTCAAAAGATTTAACTTAGACTGCTCAGTTGTTCACAGAAGTATTATCCACACATCGTCTAAGGCACTGCAGAATAAGTATTTTATTCACAGAATCCAGGTTAGATTAAGAATTTGGAAAGATAGGTGAGAATGAGACATGGACAGCCTATGAGACAGAGCTGACTCAGAAGGTACTGAGCGTCCTCTGTAGCAGGGAGAACAGTCACCAGTGGAGGTAGGCAGCATCTTCCCATCTCCACAGACCGGTTCTTGCCATCACTCTGACCTGTGGTGCTCTTCTTCTGCTATTGCTGATAGAAAGGATCTGACTTTGTGTAAGGAGGAACCAAATGTTTGAAAACGAAAGGGCTGCATGCAAAACTTTCAGCAGAGTAGAAGCCCTCAGGTTGCTTATAAAGCAATTATATGGTTACATAAATGGCTTTATAAGTTTACCTCTAAAAAAATACCACCTCAGGAAAGAATCTAATTTATTTTATTGCTTTGTAAATAGCAAATATGTTTGTATTCGTTAGAGCACACACATAACAACGCCTATGATTGTTGTCTCTCCAGGTCCTGTCATAAGTTCAATATCAGTATCCAAAGATTTTCTTCTTGATGAGAGTGTACACATTTCCTGCTGATATGCAATCTGTCATAAGGTGTTGTTCATAACTTCAGTTCTTCTTAGCTTTGTTGTCTTCTCACTACCAGTACTCAGCCAGACAGCTGAAACACTGGCTCAGAACAGAATGCAGAAGTGTTCCTATCTTTTATGTTGCAGTGCATTTTTAGCATTATTTGAGCAGTGCTGTCACAGACAAGCAGGGAGAACTTCAGCATAGACTTCGTAGATTTAGATAGGTATAAAACTCTGGATTAACTGCAAATGCTATAGTAGTGTAAATAATACAATTATTTACAAGTATCAATAATGGAGAGGGAGACATACATGCAAATGGACAGTGGATTATATATCATGGGATATATAATAATTGCCATGACTTATATGTTAAACAAGGTAGAAAAGAACTGGCCAAAGCAGGGAAGCAGCATGAGTGGGGGATTAGTTCATGTTTAGCAGCAAGGAATTTTGGGTTTCATCACTGGCTATTGCTATAATTTTTGGCATGCCAAAACTAAATAACTTAATTTTCCCTTCTGAGAAATGGTCATAGTCCTATGCAATTTCTAGGGCTGTAATGAGACTAAAGGAAGTGACAGTTATAAAATGATATAAATTCTTCATGTCAAAGCTCATATAGGAAGGATCTTTCCTTCCATGACAAGTGATTGTAGCAGACCATAAGAGAGCTGAACTCTCACCATAGAAGGAGCACGTGTGAGGGGACAGCGGGTAGCCATGCATGCCGTGGCAATGATTTGGTAAATCCTGCTGAGAAAGCCAGCCTCTGTGTGGCTTTGCTCCCAGGCTGACTGCACAAATCCGGGCAGAGAAGAGAGAGCGCAGTCCAGAAAGGGGCTGTCTGGAGCTGAGTAGGAAACCATTTCTTCTTCCTTTTCTCTCATCTTGCAGTAATTTCTGAGGTTTAAAAAAGTAGATCCCGTTCCAAATGCAACTCAGTCTAAAAAAGAAAACAAAATGCTGAGCTGCATGTTTGCAAAAAAATCAGAAATGCTGAAATGGTTTGCTTTTATACCCATGGCATTTTTAGGTTTGACTTTTTAAGCTATTTCAACTTTAAAAAATATTTTCTGCATTTTGTTACTGTAAGTTAACTCACATACAACAGTTCCTTCTGAATGAAAAGAAGGAACTTTTCCTGTGGCAGGAATAGCTACAAGAAGGCAGCTACACTTTTCCTCAGTGGCTTGTGTGAAGTTCCTAGCTGAGAACATGCTGATATCTGTGTACACACACGCTTCTGTGCATGCTTTCAGTTCCCAGCCATAATATATCGTTAGTAAAGGTTTGGGGTTTTGTGCTTTCGGCTGGCCTAGCCAGGAGTGAAGAAAGGGAGACTTACTCTGTGGTTTCACAATTGGCTAAGCCCATCCAACTGTGGGCTGTTACCGAAAGCAGTGTTCCCTCTCTTCCTCAGTGTGGGAGCAGGTTGCTTTGGAGCCAGCTCTGTGAGCAGACTGCGCTGTGATCTTGCAGTATCTGCATTTCTTCAGGCAACGGGTTAAATTGGTAGCGCTTTGGTGGGGACAAAGTGCTTTTCGAGCTCGGAATCAGTAGGATCAATATTGGCCATGGATAGGCCAAATTCTGGAGGGATGTAAACAGGAACCAAAGCAATCGCAACAACAGAAGACTGCTGCTTCTTGTCCTGGGCAGATTGGTTTTTACTGATGGTAGAGACCTGAAGTCTCAGGAGAGCTTTGTGTGCGTGTGTATTGCTAAGGTCAGAGATTTTACAACATGGGGGAAAACACAGGCTTTACTCAGAGAGGCTTTAAAGTGGGTATCAAGTTTATTTGAACAAGGTTATATGCAGGAATTGTCAGTTCAAATAAATGAAAAACAATTCTGAAAAACATTGTATGACAATATAAGTGTGATGGCTTTATGAGGTAATAATTTGATGTCCGAATGATAAGGATGATAGAAAAATGCTATTTTAGTGATACCATAGTATAAAATAAAATACAAGCTTATAAAAAGAAGAAAGTAGCAACACAAACTGCAAACTCGCTCCTAATATCTCTTTGTATGTGTATGTTTGTTTCTTTTTCCCAAAAAGAAAGACATATAAATATTTCTAATGTAGCCTTTGAATTTATAGTGCTTTTTTCATCTGGTTTCTTTGGGCTTAGGTATAGGGTACTGCATGTGTCACCCCTGTTTTCAGAATTTGTCTCTTACCTCTGCTTTGCAGCTTCACACCAGTATTTTGTGTAGTATTTTAACAAAGGCTGACTTCCCATGATGTTAAAATATCATGGTGTGTTACAGAGGAAATGTCAGACAATTCTGCTTCTTATTTTTGTTTTTGCCTTTTGCTTCCCATATGTATTCCTTTAATCTTGGTGCAAGTAAAATGCAGGGATGGAATTTTCATTTAAAATTGCAAAGCTGCAGTCAGCGCAACAAGCTGTAGCCAACAAGCCAGGCTCAGTAGTAAGTGAACATGCCTGGTATCTTGCAAAAAGCTCTCCACATCTTGCAGAATGCATTTTATCTATCTAATATGACATAGAAAAGCTAGACTGAATTTGTAGTCTTTAGCAAAAGTGACCATCGATCAAGTCATCTATGACAAAATACTTCTGCCCATGACTTGATGAAGCCAAAGGTAAGGAGATATTTAGAAAGAAGATGGAAAATCTTGTGCTTTAGAGCGCAGATTACCACTTTGGTGAATTGAATTCGGTCCCTTGCCCTGCTATTGAGCTGTTGGCAATGGTGGGCAAATTCCACACCAACACTTTCACAGGTGGTCACTGACTGTGTTTTCCTCAGATTTGAGCACCCAGCTCAAGATACCTGAGGTCTGACTTTCAGAAGTGCTGAGCTCTCAGAAAGGCAGCTGAGTCAATAGAAGCTGTGCTGTGAGACTATAACATGCTATAAAATGTTAAGTACTCAAAAAATGAGGTCCAAGTCGTCTCCTATTAGGTACTCAGCTGCTTTTGGTTATTCTCACTTTTAAAACAGGAACAACGTTATGCCTTACACTGGTAGATGATGGAAGATAAATTCAGTCGTGCTCATAAAATATCCAGGCCCTGTGACAATAAGCACCTCATAGTGGAATTAATAATTCTTCATTTTTCTCAGAGCTTGACTAACATATGGTTAAAACTAGGAAGAATGTTCCCACATTGGGTATTTAGACGCTACACAAATGATCCCAGTGTCTAGGAGGGCACTTGGACAGAGTGGATGCCTAACTATGAGCGGAAGGATGGCTCCATTTCATACTAATAAGAAATGGATGCTTTTTAAATTTTGCTTTTGTAACTGAGAGTTTTACAGTCGAGTTGTATTTTCACTGATGTGATTATAATAGATCCACGATTAACTGGGGATGGCTTTATTTTGCAAGTTTGTCATAAGAGGTGTGAGTTATTTTTTTACCTATGTTTTAAACTGAGAAAATCCTGTTTCAAAATATGTGCATCCTATTAGTTATTTAATTTCAAACTCTTAGCACAGTACAGAGTATCGAGGCTCTGGTGTTACAATACCAAGTATTCAGCGATGATGTTCAGTGATGATACCGGCTTAAAATATTTCTTCTTTCCCCTTGTTCTGCCCCTGGCTGCCAGCTGCACCTTTGCACAGGGAAGTAGTGTCTTGGTTGCACCAGTGCATCTGTTGGTGCAGATTCTCTGTGAGGCAAATCTGACCTAGCCCAGGGGAAAACAAAACAGAAACATTTTTTTCAGAGTCAATTTCCTTGCTCAAAGAAATTAAGCTCAAACTATTGGAAAACAGCATCTTTGAGACAGGGTCTGTTAGTGCATCCTATACTCATGATAACTGTTTTTGAATAAACGCTTTTCTTAATACGGACACAGACTCACATTTTCAAATCAGTCTCTATGCTGTAGGTAATTTATATTGCGTCCTCTTCAGGTAAGCAGCTAGTGTCTCTATGGAGGTTATCCTTTTATTACAATGCATTAAGCTGTCTGAACAGAACAGATAGAATATTGCCTGTTTGATATGCATCAATGTCAAAGTTCCAGTTAACTTGGAGCAAGATCTTTCCTGAATTTTTGAAGGGCTTCATAATCAGTAACTTATTTTCCTCCATCCCATTGACTCCCGTGAAATCAAAAGGAATTTTGATTTCATAAAATATTGGTTCAGACTGGGTACCTGAGTGCCTGTTTACCAATAAGCTGTTTATTTTTCAAGTAACACTGATAGTTCATTTTTGCGTTTTTTATTTCCATGACCCTCTTAAATAATTCATAAAATCTAACAAAAAGAATACTATATAATTTTCTAAGTATAAAAGCTAAATAAAAATGCCCTTCTCCAATTATTTTCCACACTCATGATATTTGTAGCTATTTCCTTGCAATTGTCTTTATGAGACAATGTACAGGTCTTTTTTCTTCTTTCTTTCTTTCTTTCTTTCTTTCTTTCTTTCTTTCTTTCTTTCTGTCTTTCTTTCTTCCTTTCTTTTTCTCATTCTCATTCTCATTCTCTCTTTTTCTCTCTTTTCCTCTCTTTTCCTCCCTTCCTCCCTTCCTCCCTTCCAACTCAACTAACAACTTGACTGTATAGTTTTATGTTTGGAGGGCATGCTTAATGATGTACTGAAAAGTCTCATGCATCCTGACTGGTTTTAATAATCAATAAACAGTTTTTGTTCTCTTATCAAAGATACCCTTTGCTAAAACAAGGGCAGACCAAAAAAACTATCAGTGTGTTCAAATACAACAACCTTTGCAAACTCCTTCTTTGATAATAGCACTTTAAGACTTGCTAAGCCTTATTTTAACTCATCATGTAAGTCAGATCACAGATTCCTCTTTTGTATCTAAAAGCTCAGTATTGTTTCCTAATTATAATGAGAATGTATATGGGACAATGGTCACATCTGTGTTCCCTTAAGTAATTCAGACTTTAAATAGGTTGATACAAATCAAAGATAAAAGGTAATTTTTAGGATAAATATTAAGATACTTGTGAGGACTTTCTTTTTTGGGAAGCCAATGACAAATGAACTGCCATTTTTCCATTTAAGTTAAAGAAATTTCTATCAAAGCTATTAGTGTGGTTCATCTTGCTGGAAGCAAAACTGTTTTCCCTTTTAAATGAAATGTCAAATTCAGCAATCAGAAAAAACCAGTCTTCTGAAGACTCAGAGGGACTACTTCAAGAATACAGCGTCAAGCATGTGCAGCTTCTTTGTGTTGTCATGGATTGGGAGTGACTGGTTATAGGGTAGAAGAATTCTTGTAAATTCTTTAAATGTTTAAAGGAAACAGATAAAATACAGATATTTCTTCACCATAAAATCAGTGACCATGCTTGGGTCATTAGCAGGATCTGAATTTTTTAGATATACGCTTGTGCACAAATCTCTGCTGCTTTAATGAACTGTATAAGTGGAAATAAATTTTGCATCATTCTACCTGAATGATTTAAATTCAACAAATTCATAAATACTTAAAAACTGGTCCTTATAGTGGGAGGTATGTGGGAACTCTAGCACCTGTTGTTTCGATAAGCTCTGCCTGAAGAGCAGAGCTGATGCTAACCACTTGCGCTCAAACTTGACTCCAGCTGTCATTCACTGGAGTTGTGTGCATTCATTTGAGGAATCCGGGTTCTGATTAAGGTGTATAATTATAATGAGCAGACGTAGCATGTTCTGGTACTGATAACATGGGGGGGGGGGACACAATTTAGACCTGGTTTAACCAAGTCTAAATTAACGCTACACTCTCTTATCCCTTCTCTGAATTGGCCTAAACAGCTGGAACCACGGAGAATTTCTTCATCAAATCTGCACATTTAGGCTACCATCTTAGCAGCCAAGAGGCTAATTTCTGGCTAGATGCTGGCCAAAGTGTGGTTAACCTCACAGAAATGTAACATTCCAGCAACAAGAATTCATTTTTACCCGCTGTTGCCACTAACCAAACACTAACATTTTACTTTGGAGAGCACAATATTATTCAAGCTGTCTTGCAATACTCCAAATGTTTGTACCATTACAAACTGATGACAAACTGATTTGTTCATTACATCTTAAATGTAACTGCCAAATATTATATCCCCAACTTAAATGCTGCGTTTTGAGGATAAGCTAACCCAGCCTGTGTGTGTAGGTAGGCAGCCAGAAACAAGCACAAAAATCTGGCTTCGTTCTGAGCAAAACCTGCTATTTTTTTAAGCTTGGTATGAAGGGAAAAATGCTTTTTCTGAATGACTGTAGTCTTTCAGAGCATCCAGAGATGCATCTCTGGTCAAGCCTCTCAGAGCTCATGTTGGAAGGGTGCAGAAAGGGCCATCCTGGGAAATACTCTGGGAAAAGGCAATGCAGTTCCAGGAGGCACAAAAGGGACATTGATTCTTTTCTCCTTCTCAGAGGTGGTCTGTGATTTCTTTCCTCCTAACCAACTTTGAAAATACCAAACCGTCCCTGGAGCTAACATGGGTAGGCAAGTTAAGAGAGCCTGAGCAGCAGAAATACCTGAGCAGAGAAGGGATGACAGGGGAAGAAAAAGCCCTTGTTATATTTACCCTTTGTCTTCTGTGCTGTTCTCTCTTACCTGATGAAAAAACAACAGCAAACCTACCAAAGCAGAAGGGATGCCTTATTGGCAGTCCCTGAGAAGCCGTCTTTACTAGTGTTTCCTGTAGCACATGCTATCTGTCTTATTTACAGCATTTATTTCCTACTGTTGTAATAGGGAAATCAATTTCTGTGGACTGGAATTTGATCTTTTAATGGGAATGTTTTTGTGTATTAGCTAATGTTGCAAAACATTTCAAACATTTCATCTTTTCACCCAGGAAAAACAACTTATTCAGCAATTTTGAGACTCCTTTGAACTTTGCACAGGAAACCACCTGGAAACGTATGATAAAATCCACAGTTAAAGCAGTGGAAAAAGCAAAGAACATCACACAGCCTAATACAGCCTAGTATAAACACAATATTCCATCCATGGACAGTAAATATGCCTTTTTTTCTCAGGGGGTTAGATTCACTTTAGACCAACCCACTTGTGATTTCACCTTTCACTAGTTACCATATGAAACTGCTTTATCTTACTGCATACAAAGTAATATAGACCTGCCACTTATTTAATAATATGCATGCATTTATGTGTTAAAATTGATCTGGATAAAGCTGAGACCTAGCAGAGTTCTGACTTACGAAGATTGTGTTCAGAGTTCCCATTCAGGCACTCTCTGCTCTGTACTGCTTGTAACGTCTGCGTGTGATTTCAGTCATCCTGCTCTCACAGGTTGTCCTACAAGCCGGAGAGTCATCTTGCTCAGGCCCTTTGGGAATGTTTTGTGTTAGCAATATGTCAGGCTCAAACCTGCTCCCCTGAAGCCAACAGCCAAACTCCCACTGGATTCAGGCTCTATCTGAGCCATAAGGAAGGTGGTGACTGTGTTTGAAAGTGTTTTCTCTTCTTCAACACATAAAAATTTCTCATCTTTTGTTTTTTTCTTTTATTCTTCACCTGAGAAGAAGGTAAGAAGTGTGGTCAAGTATCCCTGTGTGTTAGGGCTACCTAAACATCAGGCACACAGGCATAGTTTTTTCCATACTTGAACTTTTGTGCTGAGGCCATGTTAAGAGACCAGCAACAAGGTGTTGCTCAGGCAAAAAGTGCTGGAGCATCTGAACTCCAACTGTTTGCAGAGGTCCCGAGGGCTGCCAGCACCAGCACCTCTGGGTCACCCTGGCTCCCGGCTGCACACCGAGCCCAGACCCTCCCAGGCTGGAGCCAAGGGACTCCTAGAGAACCACTGCTATTGCCACCCATGAACCCTTCTCCTCTCTGAGGTATGTGGTATGTGTTTTGTGGCTTTCAGCTGTGTGAGGGTTTGGTATGTAGTTTATAGGCTCACTTGAATGTTGGGCTTACTTGAGCTATAATCTAGTTATAGGCTGTTTCTTTTAAGGATCTTCCCTCTGGAACATGCCAGGTTTATCACCACATGCTTTTCCAGCTCTGCCACTTTATGTAAATAACACCCAAACACAACACATCTGAATGTCAGTAGAGGGGACGGGGCGTACAGCAGCCTTGGCACTGCATGCCAGCCTGGACGACCCTCCATCCAGACGACCCAGAATTCGACGGCTGCTTTGCTGAATGCCGCTCTGAGCCGAAGCATCTGCTTTGGCTGCGCTAGCAGTGAAAGTTTTCACAGCTGCCAGACTGGGCTCCATTTACTCTGATTTTACATGCTTTTTAGGAGCTGGCCTAGCTTGCAACAGCACATAACTTTAACATTAGACTTATAAAATGAGCCTTTGATGCTTTGGAGCTCCATGTGTGCGCTCTCTTCTCAACAAGGAAGAGCTGAGCAGGAAGCACAGGCTGATGGGCAGTATTACTGAGTGAGTAATATTAGTTGCTTTGTCCGTTTCATAATGTTTTGGAATGGAGGAAACAAAGTATTGACATTCAAAACAGAGAACTGAAGCAAAGGATATGTATCTCACATAAAAAATGGAGCTAAGTCTTCCTTTCTCAAAGGCAGAGACATTTGTACATATGTCAGTTTGTTCTGCTCAGAACAAATTACAAGTTACCAGACAGAATATGAACACGGTACTTAAAGTCCTGTAGGGCAGAACTAGCATGGTGAATGTAGGAATATATTATTTGTAAGTAATTTCAGAACTGTACAATTCTCACAGTTAATGGTACAATCCTTTTATTTATTGTGATAGTTATGTTAAAGTGGACACCGAAGATGCCATGACTAATTGTATGTTTACCATCTGTTAGCAATATCTCCATGTGAATTAATTAGCAAGGGCCTGAGAGTCCTCTGTTTACAATCTTCCGTGAAAGTAATACTGATTGGCACTGACACAGTATCAAATTGCTTCCCCTTCTAATATGGCCATTTTGACAGAAGATTAGCCCTGCCACCTGTCCCCTTGGCTGGTGATTACTTTTCTCAAGTATTCCTCTTCTGAGCTGAAACTTAATAAATAAAAGAACATTTTGCCAGTGTAATTGTTTATTGATAGACAGCATTAAGATGGTCCTCACTATCGCCAGTATCCCACTCTGAGATTATCATTCTCTTTAGGAGAACTGAAGATAGAAAACCCTCTCAGTTAGACGTTTTTGAATGGATCTCTTACACTGAAACCACTTACTGCTTCATCTGTAAGGCAAATAGCAAACATTCAGAGCTGAAGCTCCTTTGGGCAGACACCTACAATCTCCTGGTTTCCGGATGAGCCTGATTGCTCTGAATAGTTTCACATGTGAGCACTTGCAGTCCTAAATCCAATGTTCTGCAAATATCCTTTGATACTGATTTACAGCCTACTACTCTGGCAAATGCTGCTGCAATATATTTCCAGAAAATGAAAAAAGGTCAAAAACACAAACGAGGCAGGTTCATTAACCTTCCTGACACCCTTCCCCCAAACTCCCCTTCAGCTGAAAACTTTAGATGACTTTCAGCAACTATTTTTGAAGTATTCCTTCACCTCTAATCAAATGGAAAAACTGTTTGGTTTGTTTAATCATGTGTGAAACTGAGCCTTTATTTTTTTCTTATCTTCCATTTTTTGTAAGGACCCTTTTGATTTACCTCTCTCTTCATGACCACATGAAATTTGGCTAGTGATGAAAAGACCAAATGGGCCCCACTGAAAACTTTCAGAACATGCAGAGTTCAGCTCAGGGGGCTGGCAGGTCTCTGGAGGAGCTGCAGATTAACCACTACTCCAGAAATCATGCTAATTTCAGTATGTGCCGTTATCTACTAAGTGTACAGAGCCATGAGGAATCTCAGTAGCGGGAAGGGAGTTAAGAATATTTTGGGTAGGAAATCAGTATGGTCACATAACTGGCAATATGGAGCTCAGGAGGAAGACCATTTGTCTTTGGAAAGACTGATTTCTGAAAACTGCTTTTGCAGAGAAAGAGGTCACAGTCCTGAATGAAGTCTAGGAAGAGAGCAAGGTTGGGGAGAGCTGTTAACATGAAAAGTCTACCTCTTGAGTGCTCTCTGCAGGAGGCACCTGGTTTGGGGTCCCAGCTGAGTTGCTGCTTAATAGCTCATCTGGGTGCCAAAAAGCTGTTTCGTGACATTCTTGGCTTAAGCATTGCAAAAGCAGTGGAACATTTTTGCTAAACAGAGCCATTAGTCTTTAAATCATTGCTTTCTGGATGAAAACCCAAGAAAATTGAGAGCAGTGTCAAAATGCTAAAACTTTAGTGTTCAGTCAGACACAGTTTTGTCCTGAATCTCAATGGCTGGCTCCAAAGTTTCCTGTTAGCAAATAGTTGCCATTTTGTATGAACAGTAATCTGCCATGACCTCTGAGCATCATGGATGAGCTCGTGTTCTGTCAAGCGCACCTCCAAAAACTACTTTAAGCTCAGCTAATGAATCTTGTGTTACTTCTAACATTAATACTTGGGAGACTTAAAAACATTCACTAAATGGAACTTGCCCAATCTGCAGCTGGAAAAACCAGGACATATTATTCTTCTGGAAAAGTAATAAAAACTTGGACACTTTTCAGCTATATTTCTGTGCAGGATGGATCAACTGTTCTGTGCTCAGTTAAGAATTCTAGAAATGCTCATAAAGTTATTCCTGATAAGAGGAGCATAAACTACCTATTTTGCTAAACAACTGTTTGCTTACAGGCCAGTTCAGTGACCTATCATTTATTGCATGTATGTGTCCGAGACACTTTCTAGTAGTAAATCTTTTTCCATTTTCCTTTATATTTTTTTTTTTCTCACTCCTTCTGAATGCTCTGACTATAAAATTCAGTGCAACTAATGATGAGGACAGGGGGAAAGCATGCAGCGATTTTGGTCCTCTGGGGAAGAACAAGACATGCACATACGGGATTGGATCATTTCATAGATTAACCAGGCAGATGGAAGTGACTTCCCCAGGATGACCCATAGCAGGAAGGCACTGAACTAAAGTTTGCAGGTTAGACCTCTTCTTACCAACTTTTTGTCTACTGTATTCATGTTTTCCATAAGTTTTCACACTGAAGTTGTGCTCATAGAAGAGCAACTGCACAGCAATATTTTAACAATTTCATATTGGTTTTTGTGTTAAAAAGGTGTAATTAGTCAGACGAAATATGTTATCAATTTAGCTTTATTTCCCAGCTGTGCTCACCTGTCACTTTTAATTATTATTTTTAGGGTCCTGGTGATGATGTCACCCCCCTAAATTTCCCGAAAGCTCCCCAGCATTCATTCCAAGTGATTAATGAAGGTATGAAAACTATGAGTGCTTCCAAATCAAATATGTGTATAAAGGTAAGCAGTGCACAGGAAAAGATGATTAAAATAAAGAATTGTGTGTTTCCTTGAAATTCACCAGCCCGTTGATACTGCAGCAGTTCAGATCTCAGTGGAACTTTTGTGCAATCCACTGAATACTTTTTCTACGGGGGAAAAATATCTAGACATACTTGACTGTTAGACCTATTTAAATTTTATTTTATGGCCGTGGGTTTCACATACTTGTGACATTAAAAGGACAAAAATGGGCTCTGTGCTAAAGTGATAGGTCTGGCAAA
Source organism: Scopus umbretta (assembly GCA_013400535.1). NCBI lineage: Eukaryota > Metazoa > Chordata > Aves > Pelecaniformes > Scopidae > Scopus > Scopus umbretta. The sequence goes on along the minus strand of VZTL01051034.1, from coordinate 7,484 downwards.
TCCATACATCAATTGTCTTGAAAAGTGTGGACCTTGACATTTGTTTAATTTCAATGTGGGTTTTTAATGAAGAAAATTGAATAAATTGATATTCTGAATTTTTGGCTTGCATTAGGAAGCTAAAAGGTAAGCTGTTGCAATGCTGTGTATTAATAAGCACTCAGGAGTCAGATTTGTCAGGGGAGAAAGTGCAGCACTTTTTATTAACTGAATGAGCATTGTGTTTAGCTGGGCTTTTCCAAGGCCTCTGGAAATGCCTGATTCATATGGAAGCAAGCTCAGATGCTTAACTACTAAAGTAGCATAGTGTTTTCCATTCTAACACAACATCATGTTAAAACAGTCATACCCATTCTAAACTTCACGCCTAACCCCTCAGTGTATGAACTTCAAACGAAGCAAAATTGTTTAAGTCACAATAGGAATGGAAAACATGGAAATTATTATTCCTTTAGCAGAAGGTGAAACGCCAGATTGCTCCACAATTTCTGTCAAACACAGCATATAATTATTCTATATGAAATATATACTTTCACAGAAAGAGTTTCTGTGCCATTTTATTTATATATCACAATGTTCATCAACAAGGTCAGCAAAGGCAGGGTCCAGGAGAAGCCTTAAGTGGTAAAAGCATCATTCTTTTAGAACCGGAGGGTCTAAGTCCAAAACTATCATTCAAAAGGGCCTGTTCAGCTCCTATCTAGCAGTAAAGCAAATTCAGTTCTGTACACGTCTGGGGAAGGATTAGTCAGAACATACTGATGCCTACATTGTGGATAACTACATCCAAGCCAGATTGTCTTCAGTCAGTGGAAAGAAATGCATTTTTTTAAGGGCATGGTTCATTTCCTAAAGTAGGTGCTAAAAGAAGTAAATGATACAATGAAAAAAATCCCAATGAAATCAGGTAAATAGAGTAGATAATTTATCATCCTAAAGTACTGTATGCCTAAGAATGTCTATTTCTCTGCAATAGCCTTCAAGGATCTCAAGAGATTAATTCTTTTGGTAAAAATGTCAGTTTTCCCTAGAATTTTGTGCATGTCTAAACTGGACTGATTTGACCAGCTAAGTAGTTGTGTCCTCAGTCAGCCCAAATGACACCCTGAAAACAGTTTTTGTTCTACTAAAATCTCTTGAGGGGTCTTATCTTGTAGGTGTTTACAGAGATTCATGCAGTGAAATAATCTGGTCCCTCACAAAATGTCATCATGGTCACTTTCTCTTGAGATGGTCATGAGGGTGGTACGCAGTGTTTGTGCATGAATGCTGTGGGGAGAGTGCTTGCCCAGGATGGGAGAGAGATAACTTTTATGCTTTCCTCACTTAGAGGAGGTTCAGTCCACATCTTTTCACTTCTACGTGTGCCTAACCACAAAGTCATGGGAAAATGAGTGGCCTATAACTCTCTTAATGACATCGTGTGGTTTTTCAAAAGAAAGGAATTAGACTGTTGATGATCCAGAGATGTGAAAGGAGAAAAACATACCTGTGTAAACCTATTGCTCAGGTTACCTAGGTGGCAGCGTGAAGACCTAGCTTCCAGACCCTGTTCAAAGACATGTTTATCATTTTTATGGTCACTGATTAAAATGTGCAAATAGGCATTGTAGCAGAGACCTGCCCTTCTGGGTGAATTTCCTAACCACTGGCTGTTTCATGTGGGAGTACTTTTGAGCGTTTCATAGACACCACTTAAAACGTCAATAGCAAAACAGAGGCCTAGGCTCTTTCTTTTAAATGTAGCAGCCACCTGCTTATTGAGGCTGAAAGAAGGTGAGCCAAAGACGTATTTGTTGTGCTCTGTTTTTAAGAATCATGTTTGGGTTCATGGTTAGACTAGATGATCTTAGAGGTCTCTTCCAACCTTAACGATTCTATGAATCTATGTTTGCAGAGTTAGCTTTGGCTAATGGCCAAACACCCACCCAGCTGCTCACTCACTCCTCCTCCTCAGTGGAACAGGGGGAGAAAACAGAATGAGAAAGCTCATGGGTCAAGATAGGGAGCTCCAGCACTTGGAGCACCTCCTCTCCCTCCTCCTGCTTTTCCCTTGGGGCTCACAAGGCAGTTTCTCATACTTTTCCCCTCAACCCTTGCTGCCAGGCAGCATTTTGCTCTTTCTTACACAGGCTTTCCCTGAGGTGCCCACCCATGGCAAAGGGACTTTGCTGTGCCCTGTGGTGGGTCCACTGGAACCAGCTGGAACTGGCTGTGTCTGGCATGAGACAGCCCCGGCCTCTTCTCACAGAGACCGCTCTGCAGTTCCTCACTGCCAGCACCTGGGCACCTGCACGTCATGGAAGAACTTTTTGTATTTAAGTTTTACCTATCCAGACATGTCAGGATCTTCTTCAGTAGATGGTTCTCTACAGTTTACAGACACTTGTGGAAATAACGTCTGACATTTTGTTTAAAATTTCTGTGAAAATGACAGTAGCGCTTCTCAAGCGCACATCAAATTTAAAAGCTATAAAACCAGATGATTGTTTGGAGTTCCCTTCATGTACATATGAAGTGATGCTACTGCCTTCACTGGAGTTTCTTTACTGAATTTCTTTACTGAAAGAGTGGTGAGGCATTGGAACAGGCTGACCAGGGAGGTGGTGGAGTCACCATCCCTGGAGGTGTTCAAAAAACGTGTAGATGTCGCACTTTGGGACATGGTTTAGTAGGCATGGTGGTGTTGGGTTGATGGTTGGACTAGATGATCTCAGAGGTTTTTTCCAACCTTAATGATTCTATGATTCTATGTATCTATGATTCTCCATTACCCAGAGCTAGAAGTCTGTCCTACTGAAATACCTTGTTGATGGCTTGTTTAGTAAATAACTGTAAATTGTGGCCTACTGGACCAAACTAGGTTATACTCCTGTTGCCCCGTTCAGTATCTTCTCTCTTTCATATCAGAGAAATATGTGATAAATAGTTGGATGGCAACAGGATTTGTTTCAGCTTCTTACTCAGTAAGCATTAGGGTGGAAGACCTGGCAACCCACCTCTTCATCTTCTACCAAACATGACTAGTACCAGCTACAGTGCCCAACAAATGTCCCAAATCAACAGAGTGCCATTGAGGTCCTGGTCAAGCAGTCATCTTACAGGACTTGTATATCATTTTTGAACACGGATGGAGAATATGATCCTTAGAAATGAGGTCAAGGATTCAAGAAGGGGAGAATTTTATTTTATTTTATTTTATTTTCATCCTAAGCTCCTAGCACAATGTTTGCAGGAGAGAAGGATTACCTAAGTGGAGACCTGAAGGTGATTTCCATTTCCTTCTCCCCCTCACACATGTGTGACTTTTGGCAAACCAGCGTGTTATGAAATCCAAACATTCACCTGTGGGTAGAAACCAAACTCTGTGTGTGTGTGCCACCACTCATCCATCTGCGTCACAGACCACAAAGCCCAGGTGCATGGGTAGGTATTAAATCAAACGTGTCACTGCATTAGAAAATTTTGTCCATGCTAATAAATAAATAGCTTCCTGTTACCCTGTCTGATCTGTGCAAGCGGAGAGAAGTCACACGCAGGTGTGATTGAGGACAGGTTTGAACTATTATTCCTAAGCACATAAATACTATGGTCTCATGGGAACACAGTGGTGTCCGCAGTGCCTGCCTTCCAACATGGCCTAATTTAATCCCATATAAATGTCTGTGTAAATTGTGAAAACTGTGTAAAATGAGTAGGTATAAGCTGCAAACACTTTTCATTCAAGGATCGTAGGAAAACCCTGGGAAAATAAAAAGGGAGTTTTAAGGGTAATAGAGAAGCATCCTCACCATCCTCATCATGCATTTGTCCCAATGCGTGTGAGTTTTTGCAGACACACAGAAGGGCGGCTCTTGTTATATCAGAGTGAGAAAGCTAATGGAGATGCTAGGTAAATTATTTTATAAAAAACAAGTGAGCAAATCTGAGCATGCACCAGAGCAATAAATATGGAAGCAGTCACTGAAACGGGCCCCAGTGGGCTCTGCGTTTGTTCCCTTCTCTGTTTTGTGTTTGCTGCACTGGAATAGTCTAGTAACAAGTTTCCTAGCAGGAACAGTCATGGAAGCAGGGAACTGCAGAACTGTTTCAGAAAGCAAATGTTGGCTTTGTGACTGGACTGTATGTTTCTAAGCTATGATAATTCGACAGAAAAAAACCAATCAAAACTAGTTGGAGCTTAAATACCAGGTAGTGCAGTGTGACAAAGCAAATATAGTGGAGCCTGTAAGATCTGGACAAGGCTCTGAGAGGAAGAAGACGACAAGTTAAAGGAAAAAGGCATAGTCCCCTCTTCTGTCTTAGATGGGAAGAATCAGAGGGGGGCTGAACCCCAGACAGCTCAACTGATTCTGTTTTCCTGACAATTGGTGGACAATAGCTTTGTCCGAAGGATAAGGCTGGGACGTCTACTGCATTTCTTGCTTAACAGTAGCTACATGGGCACTCACCTGCAATGCCAGCCCATAGTGGGTGAATACTTTCTAACAAAGAATCCATTGGAGGAAAACAGAACATAAAAAGAAGGTAAATTTTCTGACTGATTCATTGTGAATTATTCACACAGTTTTACTAACAGTCATCTGGAAAAAGTTAACAAATGAAGGAGAATGACTGAAGTGAGTAATAAATATAAATCAATCCAAGAGACATGTAGGGTTACTTGTTGGTTGTGGAGAAGGATGGGATTGATTGAGCGATACAGTGAAAAAAGCAGAAAAGTAGAATAAGATAAACAAAGAGGGGTGGCACTTTTGGCTATATGGTGTTTTCCTGTTCCAAAATGTCTTACGGCTGCACTGGTGGAAGTTCATTAGGTAAGGTTTTGCTGATTGTTACTATTTTACACACACGGTGTGAAACTGGAAGAATGGCCTCTGTTACTCTGCCTTTCCTTGAGATTGACTGCTTTAATTTAGAAGTCAATAAACACCATGCATGCTCACAGCATCCCAACCCAGAGCTATTGGAAATTGGCACACTTGAACTTCCTCCCACTGGGAAACCAAGGCTTGGCTTTCAAAATTCATATTTTTATGTCCTTGCTAGTTCAATTTTATTAAAACAAAATATGTGAGCCCCCCCCCCGGCCTCC
>VZTL01051029.1:4131-16894 GCA_013400535.1 Scopus umbretta | reverse complement strand
TAGATGCAGTTGAGCTGGGCTGTGGATTTCACTCCCAATTGGATATTGGAGGTGAAATATCCAGATTGGATATTAGGAAAGTTTTCTTTACTGAAAGAGTTGTCAAACATTGGAACAGGCTGCCCAGAGAGGTGGTGGTGTCACTATTGCTAGAGGTAGTAAAAAAATGGGTAGATGTGGCACTTCAGGACATGGGTTAATAGGCATGGTGTTGTTGGGTTGATGGTTGGTCTAGATGATCTCAGAGGTCTTTTCCAACCTTAATGATTCTGTGATTCTATGATTCTATAATCCAAATACTGGAATGCTTTCTGAGCATTAAGATATTAGCCAGTTCCACATATGAATAGATAAAACTGTGAGAAAATTAATTTCCTGGGCATGGAAGTTAATATTTTAAACTGCCCAAAGGTAAGGTCCCCAGAACTTGTTACCTTTGAACATCCTGTAGACTGGAACAATGCAATTCAGTGTATTAGAAGTAGTAAAGAGTATTTTCACTCTACATCTTTAGGAAAGCCTACTTCAGGAGTCTTCTATAAGCAAAGGAGAGATATGAGTCCTCCCGAGAGGCTGTTCCAGCTAGATCTAATGCAGTTACTTGTACCCTGCTTGATCCTCACCCTCTTCACTTGCTATGTAGAGATCCTAAATTGTCTCCTTCATGTATGTAGTAACCTAAACTGTGGGTCTCTGGTTTAGGTGTTTCCAATATCTCCCCAAATAATTAGGCAGGCTATTGTTTCTTTCCTCACAAAACTATCTGTATATGTCCAGTGATCAGACCTTAATCTGTGTTGATTTTTGCACTACTGTAATAACTTCAGAAGGAAATTACTACCTTACTTGAATTGGCCAAACAACAATGTGCTGGTAACATCAGAAATGTGGTGCACAGAACTGCAGTGAATTCACAGACCATCAAATAAATATCTCACCACATTATCCAAGAAGGAAAACTATTTATTTGCTCTGTTAATAAACTGTCTCCTAGTCAAATGCTGTTGTCCTAAACAAGACAGTCAGCTAAGTGGAACTTTAGTCCAGTCCATGCAAACATCCTGAGATCTGTAATTATATTAGAGGACATACATAATAAGAAAATAAAAATTTGAAATGAAGGAGATGTAAATGTGAGGAGTGATGTTTAACCATGCTAGATAATACTTCTGTCATAAGTCTTTAGAGGTTTTATCTCCCAGTCTGCATCTGTACATTTTATCAACAATAACACAGCCCTTTTCTCCCTTCAAAAGACTGTGATAGAACTGAGCCATTTACTGGACTTTCTGACAATTCAAATATGTACACAGGCAAGTACAACAAAAGGATTTTGCAGCTCCATATGAATCTGTTGATTGAGGGACTGTAAGATTTGATTTCTGTTCTAACTTAATTACTTTGTTCTGATCCTCTGCAGTGAAAAATGGTAGGGTCTAGACTGACTGCTCTCAGGGTTAACTGGCATTTATTCTTGGGTTACTTCACACAAGTTCTGAGCGAGGTTCCACAGCAGAGAAGCTAAATAAAATATTTCTATTATTAAACTTCTACTGCTGAGTTAACTAATCATGCTTAGTAACATCTAGCTTATTCTTATAATCGATGATTCCCTAAATTAAAGATTTTCTGTTGTAGTATTTCACTAGGTAAAGAGGTTTAGTTAAGAAAAAAAGATAAGTAAAACTGGAAGTAAAATCTGTGTTTCAAATATTCTTGGGAGATAACGTTAAAGTAAAGAGTTTTAACTGTTTCATTCTACCCTGTCCTAACAGCATCCTACACAATCTCAGGGTAAAGATAAATTCTGTTACCAGATCCATTTTTCTCACATACTTGAATGTCTCCCACAATCATTAACCAATTTTAAAAACAAAGGATGGATGTAAAAATAAATCCTAATATAACAAATTGAGCTGTTATACAGCAAAGAAAGAAAGGTCTACAATAGTATATCTTTTGTGTCAAGCTGTTATTGTTAATCAATCAAAAAGACTTGTCAAATTAATTGGTAGTGTCAATACGGGTAGGGCATTAATGTCATCCTTTTTTTTTTTTTTTTTTCCTTACAAAACAAAGAATAAAAGCACCAATCTACTGGCAGATCACTTCCTATAAAAGTGTCAAAGCTGTCCATAAGTTATGTATATTAATTGCTCACACAACTACAGGTAGGGGTGGGTAAGATATCTGGTTGACTGAAACAGCAACAAATGTGCCAATTATTGATTTATTTTTCTTCAGTTATGGTTGTTATCAACACCTTTTTTTTTTTCCTGTGAAAAGTGATATTTTAAAGGTATAAGAATCTCATTTGCTTCTTTCAGAGAGTGTATATTTCAATATAATTGATTGATAAATGCATTGACTCAAGTTATTGATCAGAATAATTATTTTTTTTAATTTTGTGTATGTAATTTAAGTCAGTGTTAAAAAAACTGCTACACATAAGTTTTAAAAGTTGCAAAGATTCAAATCTAATCCTTTCTGCATCTGAACTCGCAAAGTCAGTACAGCTCTATGCAGTCTCATTATTAAGGTTAGTTTCAATGGTGCAGGCATAAGACTGTGATACAGAGTCTTTGGGGAAGAGCTTATATTTCTAATAAACTAGTAAACAGAGTCATGAGCAAGGCCCTGATCTTGACAGATCTTCAGCTACAGGTTTCATTTTTCCTTGTTTTTTAGAAAAGTTCACTTACATATGCCCAAGTGAAATGCAGCTAGAATTTGTTAACCTTTTCAATAATTTAACAATTCTTGTTTACACTATTTCTTCATCCTTGTTCACATTCATATTGAAAGGTCATCTATGCCATACAAATTTCGTGTCACCTTAAGCTGACCTTATTTTTCCTAGTGAGAACAAGTAACGGTTGAATGACTGGTTTCTTTCAATACCTTAACCCCTGCTGGCCTTGGCAAATATCCTGCAATGTGATTATCATCATTAATGTATATAGCCACATTCATGGGTTCCTAATGGGAGAGGAGTTCAGGTTTCCTGGTATTACCAGATACCTTTAAGGTGTAAGACAATGCTAAAGTGTTCTTCAAGCACAAGCAAGAGAGCTGGTTAGAAGGAGGAAACTTAGGAGGCTGTTGTTTAAGCCTCTTTTAAAAGGTACAGAAAGTTTATATGCTTATCAGATTAACAGTTTTTGCATGACTGCAGTTTTGGAATGCCATTTTTATTTTCCTTTCTTATGAACCTAAGATTCCTTAGACATCAAAAGCAGGTGTTACTGGAGAGATAAGCCTGGCTCTGCCCAATAGGTCTGCATATCAGGTGTTTCACTAACCCTGGTGACCTGCTAAATCACATATAGATTTCAGCTTCTTCTTATCTCTAAGGAGTGAGACTGATTCAGGAGATTTTTCAGATGGAAACAGTAAAATTACTTCTTACCTTTCACAGTTGTGAGATGGACAGGGAACACAATGGGGAGTAAATCCTTCTCACCAGTGGAGGCAGAAAGCCCCAGTGGTTAATTAGAAAATGCTGTGAGGGCATAACCTATAGTCTTACTTCAGATCCTTACCACCCAGCAACTATCTCTAGCATTCATAACTGAATATAAGACAAATCAATATTTCTAGGCAGCAAAATTCTTTTTGCCAAACACTGTGTTGTTTGGAAAGCATATCATTAATTTAATTTATTCCATTCGTCATTGTACTACCTGGCCAGTTTGTAAAGCATTATGCACAAATGCCTTATTTTTTTCTTGTTTTTAAGAGGTAAAGTGAAATCAGATCTCTTGTGGCTTGCTTCACAAAATAAGACTTGAAATTAGAAGGGCACTTTTTACCTTTCAAAAGCCCTTTCATAATTGTTTAATCAGATTTATTAATACATAGTGTTAACAAATACATAATTTCTTTATTCCAGTGTGTATTGTTCAGAATACACACCCATGTGCACCAAATATGTACCCTCAAACTGGTTAAATTCACAGAATACCTGTTAGATGTACAAACACCCTCCCTCCTGCAATACTTCTTTAGATATATGCAATCTATGCATATATGAATATACAGCCTGAGTAAGATGGTTGAAACATCTTGTTTCATGACAGAAGTAAGGCTTAGTCCCCTAATCAAAATTACTTTGAGGCTGCTACCCATGTTTTTCCCATGCACTGAAGACACAGTCTGAGGCTTATTTCATTCTTATTGTTGCTTTTTTGGGGGTTTGGGGTTTTTTTTTGTTTTCCAGTAAATCTTTCAGGCTTTGACATTGTGCTTTGAAGTATTGCTGTGGTATGCCTTCTGCAAAAGAAAGCCATGCTAGAAGAGATTTACAGAAGGTATCTTGATCAGAAGAAACTGATAGACTTGATACAGTTCCTTTATGACTTTGGATATGAATTTAGTGCAAAAAAATGCTGAGCCCACTACAGGGAATTGCCTAAAATCAGCAATGAGCCAACAAAGAGAGAAGTCCTGCAGAGAGGCAAAGACCTTCCTGAATCCAGTTGGAATACAATTAGGGAGACTATTTCCTCTAATGGGAAAAGTGAGGGTTGCTTACTGCTTATGTAAGCTGAGGGCACAGAGGTTATTTCCACATACTGTACTAAAAGTAAAGACAGGCTTTGAAACCGAGGGAAGAGGGAGAAGCTGAAAATGAGCATTACTGCAGGCTGGAACAACTTTTCTAGGTGGGGAGGGGGAGGCGGAGAAAAAAAGAAAGAAATATGATCTTTGTGACAANCGAAGGAAGGAACGAAGGAAGGAAATGCTGTGAATAAATTGCGATTTTAAAAAAAACTTCTCCAAAATTTTTAACAAACAGATCCATGCTTTTTTCAGGAATGCAGGAACATTTTCCTCTTACTAATGGGACAGTCTGTTTACACAATCTGCTGTCCTAGCAAGAACAAACGTAACACAAGGAGGTGATGATGCTTATGTTCCACAAACAGATCCCGGGAGCTAATAATAAAGTACGCTTCAGAGACCTCTCAGAACCTCCCAGGATATCAGACTATGATGTCAAACCAGACATGGCCACTGGACCACATTGGTCTTGCCAACAAGTTCCATTCTTGGTTTGTGTATTTATGCACAAAAACAAACTTTCAAACAAATTTTCACAGTGGAAAATTTTGGAAAACTTCACTCCAAGCTTTACTGAAAGTTCACCACAATGATGGAAAAGTTTATCTGATTTTCTACTCCTGAGAGGTTTGCATCCCTGAGGTTTCTATGTTTGAAGCTATCTGCAGCTCTGAGTTAATTCTGAGATTCTTAACCATTTTACACAAAGCAATATCCGGTGCCAGGTGTAAAGTTTGAGTTAAATTAAAACTGTGGCCAAGATACTAGGGGGAAGCATTTTCAAAGGCTATGTGAGCCATTTTCCTCCAAAACCTACTTGCTATGCAAAAATGTAACAAGTTTCCTTAGCAACAAGCTTGTCCTTGTCAAGAATTGCTCTCCCAGAACATATCCATTATGGATTATTTTTACCATTTTCTCTATGTAAGACAGTGTTAACAAAAAGCATTCATTACTGCTCAGTCCCTACATTTGCCTCCTGTTTTTAGCTCTTGAATATGTGAACAAGAACACCCTTAATGGAGGCTAGTGTAAGCTTTTATTACTGCAGTTAAGCCAGCATGTCTAAATAGAAATGAAAAATGCTAAAAATGTCTTTAAAGTACTAATGAATCTTTACCAGAACTTCTATTCAGACTATTATTTTTGCTAGTGACCCCATAAAATAGTGGATTCAATTAGTATTCCGTTATTCCTTCTAGTCATCTGAAAGCACTGCACATCATTACTTTATTTGAAAGAGTTATTTATTTCACATTAGAGATAAACAGTGGTTTTACATTGCTAACAATAACTAATAGATGTTGACGATCAGCCAAATTATTTTATAGACTTGAAAATTAAATATATTCAGTTACTTTCTATGCTTTTCCCATTATGAGAGAAGCCCCATTAGTAAATTCCTGAAGAGAGTTTTTCCTCAGTAAAGCAGGTGTCTGGCTAGGGACCTTGAAAGACAGTCTGTAGAGGTGTTCAGAGAAAGAAGGCTTGATTTCTTTTCCTTGGGTCCTGCTCTCCTGTGTGCTGATTAGCTGTTTTCACCTTTGCACAAACGGGACAAGATCAGGGGGTATGACTGCACACCTCTCTGTGCTTGTGCTTTACGGTCTCATCCTGCTCCCACACAATAGTTAAAGCAGTTCCAGAAATGCATAATTGAGTTTATAGTGTTGAAAAACAGGGAAAATCATTTGCTGTGGCTTAATCTTCAGACTGCACTATATACATACCAAGATAAAAGTTTTGAGTACCACTTGTTTAGATGTTTTTGGAATGGTGTCCTGGTTTTGGCCGGGAGACAGTTAATTTTCTTCCTAGTAGCTGGTACAGTGCTGTGGTTTGGATTTAGGATGAGAACAATGCTGATAACACACTGATGGTTTAGTTGTTGCTCAGCAGTGCTGACACCAGTCAAGGACTTTTCAGCTTCCCATGCTCTGCCAGGGGCACAAGGAGCTGGAAGGGGGCACAGCCAGGACAGCTGACCCAACCTGCCCACAGGGCTATTCCATACCATACGGCGTCACGCTCAGTACAGAAACTGGGGGGAGTTGGCTGGGGGGCAGCGATCACTGCTCGGGGACGGACTGGGCGTCGGTCAGTGGGTGGTGAACAGTTGCATCACTTGGATGTTTTTCCTGCATTTTATTTCTCTCTCCCTCTCTCTCGTTGTTCTCTTTTTTGTTACAATTTTTATTACTATTATGATTATGATTATGATTATGATTATTATTACATTTCAATTATTAAACTGTTTATCTCAACCCACAAGTTTTCTTAACTCTGCCCTTCCTCCCCCATCCCATTTGAGAGGAGCAGCTGTATTGAGGTTGGTTGCCAACAGGGACTAAACTATGACAAAATGTTAAAAAGGTGTAGTGATTTTACAGATGAGGGTGAAGAAATTCCATGTTCATCTGATACAAGGAATTGAAAGTGGCTAGTACAACCTCCAGAAGTTTTCAGATTTTCAACAATTACACAATTTGCTTTGGGAGAAAATACAGGCTTGGGACATACCCGCACTGAGGGAATTGCTGATGAAAACCACAAAAAATCTGGCTTGTATTCATAATTAAAGAATTTCCTAGCAATAAATATTTAAATAGAAAATGCTGGTCTGCAGACTTTTCTGGATAAAGAAAGAAAATCAATAGGTGTATAGTACATTCCTTCTGTGAATGCAAAGCAAATTCTGTTTAAGGGCTGAGATACCTGGTCTCTCTCTTCTCTAGTAGAGAACTTTCTAGAGCATTAAATTTCATATTTGCATTCAGAAAAAATCATAACTTTTGAAATTGTTTTGCCTTTTTTTTTTTTTTCTCCAATCTGAGAGGACTGTGTTTTAAAGTGATTGGAACATAAACATTTTGCAGGAGATAAATAATTTGGGGCCAGTAGCAAGGGCACAGTGGGGATGGGCAGCTCCAGTGGAGCAAGACCTGAGGTTGCACCTTGCTGGCAGAAGCAGCACCCTTACTGGCAGGGGCACAGAAAAGAGTGCAGGGCAGGCAGGGTGCCAGTGGTCAGGACCAGTCAAGAGACCAGGTGGCCATGAAAGTCCATGGAAGTAATTTTATTAGATTCTACTGTGGCTAGGAAGCTGCCACTATTTCTAGTCTATTCTATTAACATGAGTGAACGCAAGTGTATCTAGGAAAATTTACCTTCAGGCAGTACTGACTTCAGATTCTGATATGAAGTGCATAAATGTGAACTGAAATGCCTGGTCTGTTGCACTGGTGATATCTATTGCAATGGGCAGCAAGGCTAGTAGCTATTAATCATGATAAATATTTGAAAAGCATAAACCTGGGAAACTTTTTCTTTAATATAGAGTTGTGTCCTTCAAGATAAGGAGAACCCTTGAATCAACAAAATGTGAACTTCCTTCAATACCAAACCTAAAATACTCAAGCAGTTCTTTAGTGTATCAGTTCATAAGGAAATACTATACATATTTGGGACTGTGGAAAGTGTGTTGTAGAAGTGGCTGTAAACTTGTCCAGAGAGGGGAATAACAGGGTGCAGAAAAAGTAAGACAGAAGCAAAAGGGGTTTTTTTGCCCATTCTCTTGAATTTTGCCATGAAGTATACACCTGTATGCAACTGCAGGCAAGGGTTGTTGTGAACAACACACAACAGGCTTATGCAACATAGTGTATAACAATGTTCGTGGCATTTGCAGTAACTGAAAATTCAGAATCTAAATAGAAGAAAAAATAAGTCTAAGACTGTGAACAGATATGGCATTTTCTTTAATCCTAATATTTATAACAAGATCTAAATATTAATAATATTAATCATAATAATATGAAATATAGTTGATATTAATTCCTAATATTTACATGCTTTACCTGAAAAATTAGAACACTTAAAGAAAAAGACATCAAACAAATTATTACTCAAGAAAAGTAAGGTTCCCACATAATTTCAAATTAGCTGGTTCACATCCTAAATCCTGGAATCAATCTTTGATAAAATTAAAATACCAGCACAGATTTTTATTGGTTTGGGGGTTCTTTTTATTGTTTGTTTGGTTGCTTGGTTGTTTTTTAAAGTTGATCTGCTTATTTTGACACACAACATGAATTCGTCAAAGTATTCATATCTGGACAGGGCAATCAGTGCATATTTTTGCCATTTGGATTTATTATATTAACCTTTCCCCAATACTAAACTTATGAAACCAAATAATACTCCTCATGAGTACACCTAATGCTTTTCTGATATTCTGTGATGCAAACACAAAGGAATAGCCAATGATGTTTTCAAACAGCCTTCATGACTAATTAAATTAATTTCAGTTAATGATTTTCAAAGTACCCTAAGAAAATGAAGTACCCACAACTCATTAAATACTCAATCCCAAATAAAGGTGATAGTTCACTCTTACTGTGGCAAATGAAGTACAATATCACGGAATGAGCTTTATCCTTCGTCCACTGAAATAAATTATAATGTTTGAAAAGATCAGGAAATGTTGGTGACTGAGAGTCAATGGAAAAGGAGATTTGTGGTGTGCTGTTCCTATTGGAATCCTATTCCTATTCCTCCATCTTCCCTTGAATTATAAGAAAAAAATGATCTGACAGATGAAAAAATATGTGATAACATGGAAAAGTTAAATTGAAGTGTTACTAATATTTAGGACAGGGTGGTTTCAAAGACAGAAAATATTTTCAAAGATACGTATTTTGTTTTATTTGATAATTGCTGCATTAAGTAATTTGATAATTCAGATGTCAGAGAATTATTACAGTGAAAGCAAAAGCAGAAGGAAAGAGTGCATAAACATCAAATGCATCAAACAGCACATATAATTAGGTCACCCAAAAGACAGAAAGCTAATTAAAAATAAAAGAGCTACACAGAAAAAAAAAATAATTTTAAGGAGCTTTACAACAATGACAACAAAATATTTTTATCTCCCTCAAAAGTTGTACTTTGCATTGTCCTATGTCTCATATGAATCTCCAAGTAATTCACTGGCTTGATGTTATTAAAATTAATATTTTTTTGTACAGAGTGTCATGCACAAGGGCTCTGCAGCTAGTGCAGCAGTATACCTGGGTGGTGTTTGAAGGGGGTCCCAGATTCAGCCTTGGTATGTCAGAAGCCTCAGCCCCTTCCAAATGGCAGAGGGACAAAATGGCCATCCAAGACTTGGTCGGCAATGGCCCCTGAGGCTGGGTCTGGAGGTGATAGCAGCCTCACATCTCTGTGGAGATGTGCTCCGGTCAGTGAGACAAGGCAGGAGTGAGCCAGCTGCACTGAATCAGGGTGAGGAGCAGGAGATTAACTGGGTGTTTGCATTGACAAGTGTCTGAACCTCAAACTGCAGAAAAGGAGGCAGAGGAGGATTTGTATCTTTTGGAAATAACTGTGAACTTGGAAATCAAAATGTGAATAGATTATAAGCATGTGACATCCATGGTGAATATAATTCAACTGACATAAGGAGAAAGAAAAAACAAAGGCATGCAATTCCCCACTTTTTGCTAAAACTACTTTTTCTTTAAACTTTTCTATAATTGAGAATAACAAGGAACTTCTAAACATCAGTTTTTTCATTTACAAACGTGTGCAAAAATCTCTCTTCTCAAGAACTTATGCCTTCCAAAATTCTGCGGTTTTAGCGTGCCTGAACACATGACTCGGCAGCTGCATGAACACAGTGAACTAAAATCCCAGACTCACACAAACCAACAGCTCCATCTTTTTTGTGATTTATGATTGCACTCTCAGTACATACATTTCAATTTAGTAGTGCAGCATTTTGAATTATTCTCTCAAGGATGAATTCGGAATGGTCATCTATGAATTCAAACAGCACCAAAAAAAATCAACAACAAAGGGTCACTACATAAAGATGTGTCTGCTTGGTGACAGGAGTGGGAAGAACTGGCTGTGATGACTAAGAAGTCTCCATTACAGTACCAGACACCTGTGGCAGATGCTAATGCATTGTTTTAAATTGAGATGTTCAGAATAAGATGCAAAGAAACAGGGAAAAGGGGGAATTCCTTAGGACTCCATTGCTACTGCTGAACAGCGGTGTTCTACTCCCACGTCCTCAGGAGGGAGAGCAGAGGGCAAGGAGGAGAAGCAAGATGGATCAATATATTGAAAAGAAGATTTGCTCAGGAACCACCTTTGTGGAAGCATAACTGGGCAGAGCCAAGGATTCACAATGTCACTTGAAATCAGCTGAGGGATACAGCCCTCTCTCTAGCAGATTATGAAATATTCCAATGGTCTGTTATAAGACTCAGCTGGTGTAAATTTGCTGGCTAGTGACAGGGACCGTCACTTCATTCCAGTCCTTTTCTGCTTAGGTTTCTTTTTTCTTTCTTAAAATGACAAAACATTTTTACGAATAGCACATTAGAATAAAGTTTGAACCTCAAGGATGTTACAGTCTAAATTTAAAACTGATGCATAGGCAGTCTGCTGCTGGGAGTCCTCCTTTTGGCTTCAGGTTTAAATCCAAATTAATTATTCTGAAATGAATAACTGCTTTTAGAATTGCACCAGTGGAAGATTTTGCTCCAATCTTTGTCATATTTTGACTGAAAAAGCATAGTCCTGAATGTAATCGTTAAATATTAATATTGAATTTAAATATACATGAAGGGAAATGCTTTTACATGTTCATATTATGAGTCTAATTTAAGATTTCATTTTAGTAGATTAAGCCACAAAGAGTGGGACTGTTTCACTGTACCATTAATCTCAAAACACTAGTAGCTGAAATTAATTGTCTGCATTAAAATTGTGGGCTCACTTTCTATTTCTGTCTTTCAATGCTGTTGGATCTTTTCCTTGCGTTGCAAATGCCAAAACCTATTTACATTGCATAACAGGATATAACCTTACATTAATGTGATGTCTGCATCAAGTTTAATGAGATGTTCCCAAAGAAACATCTTCCAGCACTGAAGTAGAGATTTGAAGCTTTCGAGACAGGATAAGCAAAGGGGTAAACATCTCAGTTCTGTATCATTAAAGTGAATGGAAAAAGTGAATTTCACATCAAAAGGGGGCTCAGCACTGGGTCTCAAGGTAATCACAAGACCTCAGGTCAGATGGATAAACAGAAAGGAACCAACTATAGACAACTAAAGAAGGAATTTAAAAGCATGAGGTGGTAAGGAAAAGATGTTTGATGTTTACTTTCTGAGATGGTGAAGAAAAGCAGGCTCGATAGAAAAATATATTTGCTTAGATTAACTGTTACAGATGGAATAGATTATCAAGTTTTTGGCAGCAAAAGTCTTGTCACCTGGGCCACTAAAACACCTAAAGCTTGCCTGTCCACTAGATTGTCCTTTTTTGCATTCCATCTTTATGAGCTGGTCTGATAAAGCTCTCTACTCTTCCAGCAAATCATCTCTCTCCTACTTCCTCAGCCCATCCAAACTTCAGGACCTGATATATTGAGAGATGAGGACAGAAACAAAAAGAAAGACCAAAGGGATGAAAGAAGGGGTATGAAATGTTGGTAGATTGGATCTGATGCAATATCAACCACTTCAGCATGAATTTTGCTGCTGACTAGGATTGTCATAATTGATTCATAAAAAAAGAGAAGAGGAGGAAATGTGAGAATAGAGAAGTAAGGAAAAAACCAACACTCCTTATAAGTTGTGATAGAAGGTAAGGCTGTGGAACAAACAAATACAAAGTATTTTTAACTACTAGTTGCCAGTAAAAGCCTGACCTGCCCATATTTATTGTGATTTTTTTCTTTATGTTTTTCTATAAAATATTCATTTTTCCCATGCTTGAACAGTGTCTGTAAGCTATAGTTTATTAAAAATCCTACAAGTAAAGAATGGCAGTAATGAATCTTTAACAACTTTTTTCTCTCTGAGAAAAGATGATCAAACAGTTTACCAGGCAGAAAAACAATGTTAAAAATGCAAGTAACACATCAAAATCAATTAAGCAAACAAGTCTCAATGGAGCATCTTAACCTCTTGTTCTCAGCAATAAAATTGATCAAGACCAATTTTATGCTTTTAAGTGGTAATCTTATTTGTTTATTGGAGCGGGGAGAAGATACTCCTGTCTTTTCAGTAGTTCATTAGTTTGTAGACTACAAAGCAAAGGGGAAACACTTTTACAAACAGACTGTCTCGGGTCCTGGTTTCTGTCATGTTTATTATGCATGGAATACATGGGAGAGAGCTCGAGG
>VZTL01051023.1:0-18067 GCA_013400535.1 Scopus umbretta | reverse complement strand
TTTTTTTTTTTATTCTTACCTTGATATCCATCTACCAGTAAATAAACTAGAGCCTGCTCCTAGCTGCAGGAAGCCCTTCAGTTCTGAACTGCTTCTGAAGATTTCCGTACTTCCATTTCCAAAGCAATGCTCTTTAAACTCCCCAGGCAACTTCATCCACCATTACAGAGTATGAGCAGCTGACTCTTTAAGTGTGTCTGAAATAATACGAGTAGGACTGAGCAGAACAGAAAAAGTTCCCAGTTTCTCTTGCCCCATCATGACTAGAGTTTCTTTACTCCTTTTTCTCATCAACAACTCCTATCTGCTGGAAATTGCTTCTACTACATGCCTGCTGTGGAGTGCCCAACAGTTTCTGCTTAAGCTATAACTGCATTTATGAGATTCACTGTTCCTGCACTAATTCTTTGAAGGTACAACCTCATAGACCTGTGCAGATGGTCACAAGTCTGCCTTGCTGGTGGTGTGAGCTGAGCAGCTGCCAGTCAGCCACAGTGCAGTGGCTGCACATCAGCATCCCGTCACACTCAGGGCTAGTGTCTCTCGCTGCTTTCTGAGCAGAGCAAGAGGTCATCCGTACTCATCCACGCAGACAGGCTTGAGATTTGTCAAATACTGCCTTACTGCTATTAGCTAGAAGTTGGTTAAAAAAGTTTCAGGGAACACTTACCTTGCCTTGTTTGGAGAAAAAAAATTCAAAGCAAAGAAAAAGATAGTTTACCAAAATTATCTGTGAAACATGACCAGCTTTAATATGTCTACTAACCTGAATAATTTCTGAAAAGAGTTTTGACGATGTCAAAGCAACTCACTTCAACTTTTCTAAATACAAAAGTTTCACGTTTTCAAGTCAAATGATGTTTTATTTATTTTAGCCTTGAGTTAGAACAACTTGTTTGGAACAAAGGCAGTCAACTTCACACTCACAGACCTTCATAGCTGGGAATAAACTTAAGTATACCTCTCCACCCTGTCACATTTTAGGATTTTGTTTTGTATTTCTGGTTTTGTTGGACCACTAAAGGACCTTTGCAGCTAGTCAAAGTTTTTTGGTATTTCTTGTATTTCTTGCAATGGCCACAAAATAATTGATGAAAAATTTCCTCATTCTTTCAAGATAAGTGAGCTCAAAGGAGTGTTGTACATCCTTCTAGTATGTAGCCATCTGTCACTAATCCTAAACTAAATTGAAATGTGACTGTTCTTGGAAAACAGCTTTAAATACCCTTTTCTCAAGCATGGCCTATAATACTGCAGAAAGGTGCAAAAGCATTTTTTTTAAAAAAGGCTCTTTATTTTCTGACTCTTGTTTGCTCTAGTTTTTTTGTTTGCTTTACTTTCTAAAAATATGATATCCAACAGTGATAATCACTCAGACTAGAAAATTGCCAGATGTGATTAAATGAGATTTGCCAAGTTCCAGGGTTTTTTTCCACTCCTGGCTTTTCCTCTTATGTAATAGCAAACAGACACAGCTTTTAATTTTATATGACTTGATTGTCAATGGCATCAGTCGACTCAGCACATTTTATACTTCAATCAGGTATTCATAAGCCAGTCCCCATCACTGTAATCATGAGTAATATTTTCCATGAGAGAAACACCAGCCTGTTCTCTGGGGCCGCTACTGATGCAGATGAGGTTTTTGCTGGAGGGAAGCAGGTGCTGATGGCACCAGCGACTATCTTGGGGTGTCCTCCCTGGCTGTGGAGACTCTGGAAAGCCTGGTGCTTCCCAGGACACTGACAAGCTTGTTTGCTGGCTTCCCAGCTGAAGGGTTGATGCTCAAGAGCACTGAACACACTGGAAAGAAAAAGGCACCTTATGCAGAGACTTGCAGGATTAGGCCCTTTGTGGATGTGAGAGTCACTTTACTGCTCTCAGTCTCAGTGCCTAGTGCAGACTATTGATTTTAGTAGGATTTACCAATATAATGTGAAGATACATATTCTGGAGCAGTAAATATTAATGTGAATGAAGGAGGGCATAAGTTTGCAGACAAATTTGATAGGCCTTTATTAGAGTATCTGAAATTGCAAACATGTGCTGAGGACTGAGGGCAAACTGAATGCTGGAAGGGTTTGAGGTAAACTGTGGAAATCTGCTTGGAGGTCCAGTATTATCAGCCAGTTCTCAGTGAAACGTCACACCCATCAGCACAACAGTATCGCATTTAATCTGATGGTGTGTGCAACCACATGCTCGGTACGGCAGCATTTTCTTCCTCTGAAACTTTGGACAAGCTTTTTTCCTATTTTTGTGTGGAATTGGAATAAGACACTCTGTGCACTTGAACTCTTCTGTACTTATACTTCCATTCTTCATGAATGTTACTGTTTGCATCAGTTCATGTTTTTTGTGGCTCTCAGTCAGCTCCTATTTACTCTACATGTTGCATTGCAAAATCTCTGGATATTCATTTCCCTACCAGACAGTATCAAATGCCTCGACCGTGATCTAGGTCAGTGTGTGTGCATGTGTTTTAGTTCTGCCTCCCAGTGATGTCAAATGTACTTTTCTTCTTCTCTGGTTGCAGTTCATCCGATCCCTTCTTTCCTTTTCCTGGTGTTATCTAATTGCACCTCAGACCAGGATTTGAATTTTCATCCATTATGTAAACCTAGGTGGACATGGAGGTCTTGGAATCATCTCCCCTGCAGCCTTGAGGGTGACTGTCAGGAAATCTATTTAAATTACAATTAGGGAGACTATGGAATGAAAAGCTCCATTGTTCAAACTGTATACAGTCATCTGCTTAAATGGAAAGTGGTAAATGAGAGGCAGGCTGATTAATGCCTGGACTGAGATATATCACTGCTCTCTAGCTGGCTTCAACATTTAATTTGTCATGTCCCATGGGAACAGCACAGCGAAAGAATGTTTGTCAAATCACCTCAAGTTATTTTTTTTCCTCTCCAGAGCCCTGAGACACATCACTTTGTTGATTAATAATCACATTTTATTTTAAAAAGAAAAGTGAAGGGCAACTCACTGCTTAGTCATCATGTGCTGCTTTCTCTGAAAGCTGAGAAGCTGCTTGCTAAAAAGCAGGCTGAGGCCAAATAACAGAGCACACTTTTTCCACCCCGGCCTAGATGAATGTGGCCTGGACTTATGAAGAGTTCAGCCTTCCACGTGTGCCAGGAGAAAGGTTGTCTGCATGTGAGGGAGTTCTGTGGAAGGACAAACCGGCCACAGCTCGGGATGGAGGGGTGCAGGGAATGATGATGTTGTTTACAAGAGCCCCCAGTACACTTTGTTCATGGGCACCAGGTATTGCAAGACGAGGGAGTGCAATCCTGGCTGCAACAGGACTCAGGAAAGTTGTGCCAGTTTTCTGGGATTTGGTTTGTCTTCCCATCCTTCTCTTCCTTTGCTGTTTCACTATAAATCCTTTAACAGATCTTTGTGGAGAGCCTCCACCTTTGTGGTTGCCTTTAAATGTGACTCTAACAAATACCACAAAGAATAATATATGAAGGTATATGTGATGGTCTTAACTTGATGCCTTTCATGATCTTCCTGGCATCCAGCAATTGCTGGAACCATAAGAGTTGGGTTAGAGGATTGACCTATCCTAGTTCCATTTCTTTTAGTTTGGAACGTGTAATAATCTTCTCTAGGCTCCATCTAGCTGGAGGCAGATGGACTTATACCATACAACCATTGGGAATTTGGTCTGGTGTAAATATCTATCACTGCACCAAACTCAACGCATGGTTCCCCTTCCTCCCATGGAAATCAGTGCACAGGGATGAGGTCACAGTTGTCCCAGCACAACAGAGACTGGGGCATGTACCTGAATCTGAGGGCTGCGAAGTGTTTGTGCATCCCCCAGACCCAGGTACACCCCTGGTACATGCTGCGGATTTCACCTGTTCTATGCCACATCTCTGCTCAGGTTCACTGTGTTGTGGTGAGCATCTTGGGGCTTTTGTCATGGTTTTTAATCAGTACTTATTGATATTTACACTCACACACACATACTTTCCCACACCAAAGTATTTCACTTGCCATAACAGCATCTGGCAGAAATCAAAAGGATCTAAGAGGAAGCATAGTAAATGTTTCTACACTTGTTGTTGTCATCAGTTGCAGTGTTAACACTTGAAGTAAATAAGGCAGATTTTTATGATCTTAAGTGTGAATGACATGTCTCCAGGCCACAGCAGCAAGTCAGCAAAGGAGAGGCTCTTAAAAAATATGTCAGCATGTGACTGCAGTCAGGCACCAATCCCAAAAGATGATGGGTACCAAAAGGACTTGAGGAATTTGGGATCCTCTAAGCATGTGTTTAAATATTCCTGCTGAACAAGTTGCATCCATGTAAGTCAAGGCAAAAAGAGCAGCAGAAAACTTAGGCACACCAGTAATGCTAGTGACAAGTGTTAATAAGTACAAAGACAAATGCCTGGCTGATTTTCCTGTTCCACTCAATGGGGAAGCTCTTGCCAACTCAAATGGTGCAGGAGAAAGTCTGTAAAATCCACCTCTCACATTGACAGCTAAATTAGCTTTTTCTGTGTCCTCTTATTGACTGGCTGATTTGTTTGAAATGTGGCACCAAAAAATCTAAACAACTGAACAAGCACTACTTTGGGTTTTCCTCTCTTCGTTCTTCCCATGTTGCCCTTGATAACAATTGTTAGTCTCATGGGATTCTTTTCTCTATGAATAGATAAATAACTGATGTGTTGGAATCAGGTAAGAGCTCTTGGGCCAATTGTAAGCACTGATGACACTTGTTTCTACAGGAGATGAGACAATAGATTCATTGTCCACACTGATGTATAAACACCCTCTCTCTGTGTATTATGTCAAAGAGGAAAACAAAACAAAATGGTGTTTATTGTGTATGTGCAAGTCTAATCTTTCCAGGCTACCAAGTTAAAAATGCTTTTCATCTAGATCAAATAAAAACAACATGAACAATATAACCCCAAATCCTATCCAAACAGTCCAAGGCTGCTCACTCATACCTTCTCTTCTCTGTTCTCTATTTTATGTGAACAAAGCGAATTGTCAGTAAACCTAGGCAACATTTATTTTAACTCCTGCTCTGATAAACACCACATCCCACATCAATCAGTCAAAGCCTCAAAGCAGTCTGCAGGATACTGTGAGCATCTGAGCCAGACACAGGAGCCAGAGAATGCATGTTCAGATGTGGCTGGGCTGCAAAGGTAGCTGAATGAAAAAAAGCCCAAGCAACCCAAATATATCTCACTGTACTATTTCCCCCTTAAATATTTCTTTCCAGTTTTCTGATGCAATTATTATTTTGCATCCTTCAGTAGTCTGGGCTGAAATATCACAGCATTAGAAAGCTTTACTGCAGTACAGGAATAATGGCTGCAGCGGCAGAACACAATGGATGACTGGATACAGCACCAAGTCCCATTCAGAAGTCACCCTTAGCTATTCAGTCAAAAGCTTCATAGTCTTCAGAGCAGGGAAGCATATTTTGTGTGGCCTGAAAGTAATAACTTTCTTATTCCTAATTTGAGACTGATACTGCACTTCACTAATCTCCATTTTATTTGGCAGAAGGTCACCCTTGTAATTTTTTGTACAATATTGCACACCATCCTAATTTTTTATTGATCTTTAAGGCAGACAGGCCCATTAGATGAGCTGATTTAAGGTTCCCAGTCCTTCTGGCCCTGAAAGATAGATATACCAAAGCATTCATAGAGCTGCAAGACAGACCGTATACCTCAGAAAGCTGCAATAGTCCTGGAGTGGCTCCAGGTGGGAGATGACAGTGATTTTTCACAGGTCAGCTCCTCTGCAAGGCAAGGCTGGGCTGGAACCTGGCATGCTGGCTCACCTGCAGTGTGGCATGGCAGTGCCGTCAGGGGTGGCACTGCCCTGGTCAGGAGCCCTCAGGAGCTCTGCGGTGGTCCTCTCATCTAGCAGACCTCTGGGTAACACAGACAAGGGAAATGCCTTTGTTCTTCCATTCCCGAGTCAAAGGAGACATCTTTGCTCAAAGGCACGTCTTCCAGGAAAATATCCACCATTTCTCTTCCTAGCTTTTTCTAGTGGCCAATTTGGCTTTGCTGTTGAGTTGCTAAGAATACTATTTGAGGAGAAACAGAAAGTCTCCATCACTCAGATTAGCCATTTTAAATGGCATCCCAGCTGAGGTGCTGTGTATAGCAGTGTGTGAGGCACTGATACATTTCAATCAGGATTTAAAGGATTATTCTGTTCTGAGCCACAGAAGAATTTATGTCTTAAACCACCATCTTCAGTGGGGATTTAAGCTAGGAGAAGGTTTTATAATTCAAGTGTTTCGACAAATTAATCCAGTGCCAAATGTGACCAATTCTTTTAAGATCTTTTATTGATTTTTGTCTTAATTTTTCCCAGCAAGGATGATAAAAATGAACTTTGGGGAGCGGCACTGCTTGATACATACTCTATCGCTATAGGAAAGCATATGGTCCTGAATAATTTGAAAAGAAAACATACATCTTCCTGTAGCAATTGCACAGAGTGAAAGTTAAAATCCTTAGTACAAGAGACTTATGAGGTTAACATTTGTTGCTTAATGATTGAAAACTTTCTGTGCATGATATTCTTTTAAGATATGTAATGAAATCTACTTCAGTCTATCTGAAAGGTGAACCTAACAGTCATAGTATTTCCTGCTCCCAAAGCTGCAAGCAACATTTATTTATAGTCCCATGAGGAGAAAACTATTATTTTGTAGTTACATTTCAGTCTACTCCAAAATTTGTTTGAAATTTTACCAAGTTTCCCTTCACTCTGTGGAGACTAGATGCCTCATCCACTCCAGGAATAGGTCTCAGAGTCCCCCTTGGAGAGTGGGAAATTACTCAATGCTTCAAAAACAAAACAGCAAATGCAAGATGAACTAACAAATGTGAAACCCCATCCTATGCAATTTCATCACCCATAAAACTGCAGCTGTTTCAATTTGTGAAACCAAGCAATTTCTCCTGCACCTGTCAAACCTGCCTGGCATTTCAATAAATTGTTCCATGTGTTGGTTTTGCTCATGTTTTAACATAGCTTGAGAAACACAGTCTTAAAAAGGGCTAAGTACAGACAAAAAGTAGAGTTAATCAGAGTAAAGCCACATTTTTAAACTGTCAGTCATAAACATTCATATGTATAAAAGAAATAAAAGTTCTTCAGTGAAAAATGTAGTAACAGATGTAAACCAGACACACTCAAGAAGTATGAAACAAGGGAAGCTTTCTTTCTGCTGTTTACATTATTTCCCGTCTTAGCTTAGTATTTTTCCAGGGGCATGCTCACACACACAAGAAACATATTGCCCAGCACTTTTATTCCTCGTGGTCTTCACTTTATTACAAGACGACGGCAATAAAACTCAAGTGTAAGTCACCAATACTGACTCATCAGCTTGCGGGCTGGAGTCTCCCACATGTGAAGTTTGTTGGTTTTGGGAAGCCTGTGACTGAAGCAGCTTATTTTGAGTCTCTTGTTCCACATGCTTGGTTGTGTGTGGGTTTTCTTTTGCCTAATTCTTGAAAAAAAAAATAATAATTCTGAAGTCATTTCGGGTAAAAGCCATTGGAAGCTAACACATTTTTCCTCTGAGCAAGGCAACATTTTTGAGGGTTCGAGGCTGATCCGATGACATCAGAGAAAAAAGTATCTACTGTTGAAAGTACCCTGCAGGTAGGAGGATCTACATGGTTTCTGTTTGGCATGTAAATCATTTTACAGGGCTCCTACTCACCAATGTAAATTACCATGTCAAAGAATAAGTGAAATAGAGAAAGAGGTACCACTTTGCTTAAAGAATTAGCTTCATTTAAAGCAAACAGAAATTGAAGAAGTAGAAGGAGGAAATGCCCGAGACAGACAAGTTAGCCAGGTTTTTAAATGGACTGAATAGTTTTTCTAGTAATATGACCAAGAAATAGGGGAAATCAGACCACAGCCTAACATTGTGGAATTGGCCAGTGACTCCTTTGCTAAAGACAACATTTTCAAAAGCAGCAAACGCACCAAGCTCTTGGCTCCTTGCAGTCCCTGCAACTCGTTCCACTCACTGGCAGTGTGGGGAGCCTGGGCACCTGGCTCACCTGCCTTCAATTAACCTGTTAGGGCAAGGGAACTAATTTTAGGGGCATACCTACACCATCTGGATCCCATATTAATTCACAGATCTTCAAAGATATTTGGGTGCTGGGGTTTTCCAAAGCTCACACAAATTCCTCCAAGAGCTTCAGTAATTAATTAAATTAAATTAAATTAAAGATGTCCCTCTTTACTGCAGGGGAGGTTGGGCTAGATGACCTCTAAAGGTCCCTTCCAACCCAACGCATTCTATGATTCATAAAGAGCAATGCTAGGCTGGACTCTCCAGCAGCTTGCGATGGAGAAGCAGCAATCTCTCCCTTCACCTCTGTATGGGGGCCTATTCAGTGCACAGGCTACTAAATGGGGAAGGTCCAGGTGGGTTAGACCTTGGAGGGAAAAAAGGGAGAAGTGCGATGAGCAGAAGAAATTTGGTGAAAAGAAGATTTATTTATATATTTAACTTCTGGAGGACTGCCAGTATGCTTGGAACTATACAGAAAGAGAACCTCATCAGGCTTTTCTCATATCTAATTACAGCTCTTTCAGGCTTAGTGTACACTGAATAACTGGGGGATGGAATGAACAATCTCAAAGTAGCTCTGATCTTTTTTCCCTTCAGCATTTCTTAATTAATCTTAAATAGAGAAGGAAAGGATTTATTTAGTCCAGGCAAGATATCCCAGAGCAGTCACCTTTGCTCCCTCAGTGCTGTACTCAGAAGTGCAGCACAAAAGAAGAGCCATAAAAAATAAACGTTTGAATCTGAAATGAGACCTGTTCCTCTCACAAGGCGCTGGTGGAGGGTGTATGCATGGAAACCACAGGCTTAGGAAGGAATGGGCACTAATGGACGCTTCTGACAACATGAATCAAATCTCACAATCTCCTTGTCAAAAACATAGATCTGCCATCTCCTCCAAGTGCATCGTAACTCCTGATATTATGCACTGGGGATATACCATCAAACTGAAATGGAGGAGCTAGAAGAGATGTGTCAGGGCCAGGGTAATGAATGGAGACTCTAAGTCCCCTTCTGAGGAGTGCATTGCTTCTTGCCTGTCCATCTCTCCAAGGGGCTTGCTGGTGTTACAGGCCTTGAGCTAAGAGATGATTTTGTCTGTCATGCTGAATGAAATATTATACCTAAAACAACCATAAAGAAAGGAATTTTAAGAGGTGGTTATACAACCCTTTGGTTTTTTTTTGGTCAGGCAGTGACGTAGCACAGAACTTGTGTGTCCGCAGCATCTTGTGTGGGAATAAGAGCTTGTTCAAATGAAAATAGAGACCTGGTATAGAAATGCTTATGGTGTGGCATTGAAACTCACCCTGTTTCATGGCGCAGGAAGATAAGTGACGATAAAACAATGTATGCCTATATACATATACACATATACATGTATGTGTGCTGTATGTTAACATGCATGTACATATACGGTTAAGTCTAGACCTTGGGCCCCTTTGGAAAATTCAGTGAGCTGTTTTTTTGTCTTGAAATATTTTGGGAAGTGCAGAAAAAAAATCTTCAAGACTAATTGTGGAACTTCAGTAGAACAGCACTGAGGATGATACTCAGTTGCCTTGATGGGACCCAAAAGATAGGTCTACACCAAATCTAGCAGACCTGCTTCCAGTCTTCTCATATACTTCCACTGAACTGTAGGTCAGTGCATGAGGATTTATACTGGGTTCTGTCCTTTTTTAAAAATTACACATGCACAAATTCCACTTTCACTGTGTGATTGTTCTAAAGTGGAGAAAACTCTTGACCAAGGATGGATGGAGGAGTAGGTACCTCACATTCTCAAGTGATGGCCAGAGATGCTGCACCTAGCATCACCTCAGTGCAGCCAAGGATTTGGTTGCAGTGATAACAGACAGAGGAGACAGCCAGGTATTGCCTCGGTGCCAGGACAACAGGAGGGTATTTTCTGACCTACCATACAGAGATGTGTTCTGCAAAACCCATTTGTTTGAGAAACCTGGTTGTTTCATTTGAAGCATAGCCAGGAAGAATGAACCAGGATGGCAATAATGAACTTGACAGAGAAGTGTCTGTGGAAATGTGAGATATGAATGCATCAAAAGCCCTGTTTTTAGAGAGGCAGTGGGAATACTGGCATTCTTTTGTTCTCTGAAAATGCCAAGCCTTTAAAGCAGTACAGAGAATGCTGGCCCAACCACATACCCACCATGCTTTACTCAGTGTGGAAGGGAGTACAGTTACTCCATGTCAGATCTTGTGAGCCTCGTGACCAATAAACACCTCTGGTTGAAGGCTGCATCTTTAGGATGCACATCCAGAGAGCTGCTGAGCATTGAGCAGAATTTACGTTCATCTGTTTTTTGAGAGTTCAAGATCAGCCCTGACTTGTAGTCCTAAATAAAAAGGCTTGGTTATTAATTACCTTTGTCTACTGGTTTCCTAGATGAACAAGAAATCAGGCTGAAGTCAGCAATACCACTGTAGAAAGGGACAGGGTGCCCATGGAGCAAGAGATGACAACATGGAGCCAGGATGCAAACAGAACACACAGCTTGGGGTCACAGCGAACGTGCTTTTTATCACACCTCCAGTCTGTTGGCATAAGAAGAAAAGGCCACACCACTGAGCTAAAAATTGCTTTGGGTTTGGGCCCTGGGGTTGAATATAAGCTGAAATACCTGAACAGATCTCTGAAGGTACTTCTGGCAGAGGGATTAGATAATGCCTGTTGCTTCCCTCTGCTCCACGTGTGCTCGGAACTAGTTGGTACTTTGGAATAATTCATTCTGTATCACAGCTGAGATTGCTCACCAAAGCCAGTTCAGACCAAGATAATTGTATCTGGGCATTTTAGGCACATAAATAGGCACGTCTTGCTCCTTTTCCAGTTGCTGTGCAATCGGGTGAGATCCAGGTTACATGGACAGGCAGCAAGTTTGATGTAACATGTAACAGAACAAAGGGCTGTGAGTTTAAAAAAATAGTTAGGTAAACATTTCAACATTTCTTCTTGATCACAGTATGTGGGTGATAATCCTAAGCATCTGATCAGAAGATAAAGATCCTGAGAATCTGATATATTTTTGTTGATTTCACGGACCTTTTCCCAATAAGAGATCAGGCCTCATTTGAGTGTACATAGATCCTTGCAGATCACAGAGACGTCACTACATTTGAGGGGCAGAGATGACATTTTGAGCACTGTGCTCTGAATTATTATCACTGTAATTGCATTTATTATTGAAATATTCTACATGACCTTTAATTTCAAGGATTCTTACAGGGAACAATAGAAGGTAATTTTACAAGAGTTCAAACAACAAATGAATCACAGTTTGTAATCATTAGCTGCAGGTTGTAAGTTCCTAATACTGGGCATTCTCCCAACTACATAGCTTCAGCAGCAGCATAGCCATTAACTTTATTATAGGATTTTATATCACAGTCTGTCCTCCTCCAACATTACTTTACATCATCTTCTCTTCAGATGCCTTATCTTATAGCTCTTCTTTGCATCACAGCCTAGCAGTTAGCCAGAAAGCTTTTACATAGAGGATTCCCAAAGTGATTTTGTTCACATAGCATAGGGGTTTAGTCCAACACTCCAACCAGAAAAGTTGGTGTTACAATGGCTGTTCTTGTAAGGAGCACTCCTTTAAGTTGACCTTTTAGGAATGCGGGGTCCAAAGTTTTGCGTGAATCAGAATATGTCAAACAATGACAATGTGCTTCAAAATGTCATTAATTTTAAAGCAAGAAATAAATTATCATTAATCAAATTCTAACCTACTTACAGTTAAGCTGTTAAAGTTTAACAGACTTTCATTAGATAAATGCAGGGATCTTTTAGGAAAACAAAAGATACTGAAAGAACGATATAGTTTTTCACTAATCTATAATTGCTTAAAATGGAAAGAATTTCAAGCCATTTCAGTGACCTGTTCTTGGGTGAAATTTTTTTGCAATACATCTACAAATTTTATTGCTGACCTGCAGTTCAAGCATTTGGCTTAATAACCCTTTTTACTTATTTCTGCTATACACTTGAAGACCTTTAACTGCCCCAGTAAAAAGCATACATAGGAATTGACTGAAGCAAGACTGTCTAGAAAATATCCAATAAAAACAGTGCAGGAAATAAAATAAAAGATACCTTTCCCATCTGTAAATGTAAAAAACCTCAACTCTCTCCCAATCAGCCAGATAAAAAATAATTTTGATAGCAACAATAGCCAGTGATTTTCACTATATTATTTCTGTTCATGAAGCCTCAACTGAGATTTGAACCTGACTTGTTTAGGTGGTGTAGAAACTCGTTCTCTTTT
This sequence comes from Scopus umbretta, assembly GCA_013400535.1. Taxonomy (NCBI): domain Eukaryota; kingdom Metazoa; phylum Chordata; class Aves; order Pelecaniformes; family Scopidae; genus Scopus; species Scopus umbretta. The sequence continues at coordinate 5,671 of VZTL01051023.1, read as the reverse complement.
TCTCTACCCTGAAGAGTTTGCAATCTAGACATGTGGCCAATGGATGCCTGCTAAGATAGCTGAGGTGGCTTCCCAGGGTCAAACACTGCATCAGAGTCAGAGTTGCAGTGAAAAGTCTGCTCTCCTGAGTACTCCTTTAGCGCCCAGTATTGGTGCAAGGTAGCCCGTTAAAAAACACCACCTGAAGAGGTCCTAGTCCACTGAGATGCTGGAAGTATGCTGCTGTGGGTAGGTGAGAGTGGAGCCTTTCCATAATGTGAACCCCAGGAACATGCTCCCAGGAACATATAACATCTGTAGGCAGCTGGCAGTTGGGCAGCAGATTCAGGGTTCCCCCTCCTCCTTTTAGGGTAGACTTTGAACGCTTTGAGGAAAGCCCTGATGCATACTACCTAACCGGCAGACACTTTCACCATGTGTAGTCCTCCGGATCTTTTCAGAAGACAACTGAACTGCCACTGCATGCTTTGTACAGTGTACAAATATATACAGCCCAGAAAAGTACAAGCAAGTAGGTTGTTGGCACCTGACCAAGTGGCCCCTTGGCTAATGAGCTGCAGCATCTGACCACATGCACGGCTCCTCCTTCACTCCTGGGAAGGAAAATAGGTTACTGCCGGTGGTGGTGCACATCAAACGAACGTCTGCACGTATCTGCAGTAAAAAGAGGCAGCCCCTGCCCCGTGCACAGCTCACCATCTGTGCTTCTGATGTTATGCAGAAGTTTGCATGTTCGGGGGGTTGCCTGTGGGAGACCAAGAGAAGTGAAATAAGCACTGGGTTATGAAGCACAGCGGGCTCCAGTCCCAGGCTGTCACCTCTTCAGCCATTTTCCGATGCGTTGCAGTGTGTGAACAGGCTTTGGCCATGCTGGAAGACACTTATAATACAAACATGCCCCTTGGCACTCTTGACTTCGTAGGGCAGGCGGAATCTCTATTTGTCATGCTTTTTCCTTCAGCAATTTCTTAATGAGCTGAGTAGACTGGAAGTAATAGGTTTTCAAGCTTAACATAGCATCCAGCATCTTCTGGTGCCACTACCATGTGAGCAAGACTGTATCAGGCACTTCTGACCATTTAAAAAAAATATTTTTTTCGGTGCCTGTGTCATTAAGCTGCTTAAAACTGCTGAATAACTTCCAGCCACAACAAACTCCAGCAGATGTTTGCTGCTGCTGTTTCAAGAAAAGGAAATATCTTATTTATTGTTTTAGTGAGGGAAAGTTACAGTAAGGGTCAGGAAAAAAGAGTAACTTCTGTCTTGTATAATAACTTGTCTAACTGACTTAGCTACCTATTTTCTCTTTGTCTACTTATCTATGAAATGGGAATGATTTTTCTACCTCATCAGGATATTTTGAGACTTGGTTAATTGCTTGTAAACTGATTTGGAAATCTGTTAGTGCAGAGTCTTCAATAAACATTAAAATTTATTGCTCTCAGAGCTATTCATTGTTTTCTTACTCTCAATATTTAATTGTCTTGCTGTAAAAGCAACTGTTGTAAATAACAACCACTAACAGTTATTTCATGATAACATGCTATTTAGAAAAAACCTTCTGTGTTATTGATTTGATTTTGCAAGCCTCTTTTGTGGTTTTAGAACTTGTTTGTTTTTCCATTGCTTTAGCATCTCCATTAATATGTTTTTCTGCAGAGATAGTTGCCGTCCTTCCGATTTCTTCTTCTCTACATCAACCAATTTGTTAGAAGGATATAAGCTTTCCTTTTGACTTCATTTCTCTGATTCCTTTCTCCACGGACACAACCCTTTACCTCCCCTGAGCTTGTAACCCTCATCAAAACCTTGTCTTTAATTAGCAGATAGGGTAACATATACACTGAGTTGCTCCAAATTATTAGTCCTTCCCAGCCCCTATTTCATATTCAGTCCTTCCCAATCCCCAGATCATATTTATCACTCTCCCCATTTGGCGGAGGAACCACATTGATTTTTCAGAAGACCCAGCTGTCTGCTTTCTCAGTATCTCAGTTTGCATCACCTCCTCCCACACAGCCAAGGGTGCCCAAAATCTTTTGCACTGTTCTTCTTGCTGGCAGCTTCTTGCATCATGTTTTTCAGACAGTTTGGATGTTCAGACTGAGGGTACATGATACTAAGACTGCTGAGCTGAGTTATGATAGCAGTGAAATCATTATGTTTGGGATAGGATTGCTCTAAGAATTTAACTCCACACTCTGTGGCCTTTAAAACAGTGTTAATATACACTTGGCAGAAGACTCAGAGATCTCATGGCTGGCCCTTCCCCAAACAGAAGCCATGCTCAGCTCTGAAGGCATGTAATGAAGAGAGACGGAAGCGCTACTCAGGCTCAAGCAATATCTAATCTGATCTTGAAAGGAATGAGCCAGAGCAGGCTCTCAGAGGAACCTCCCCCCCACCATTGCTCTTTCATTAGTGATGGTGGATAATGAGGACCTGAAAGTGGTAGAACAGCTGTGAGTGGGTCTGGAAAAATCCAGTCAGATTCTGAAATTTAAAAAAAGAGGGAAAAAGAAGTCTGCTTCTCGGAAGGATTGAGCTGAGATAAAAAGTAAACCTTAAGATGAATTCTGTGGTCTGCATTTTCCAGGAGGAGAGTGATATACAGCATGGGAGAAAAAGCCTTATGGGACTATGTGTACAGAAACAAAACTTACCACATCTGAAGTGGGCACAGATTTTAAAGAGTTCAAATAGAAAATGAGATAACATGCAACATGCATTTACCAGTATGCCAGACTTGCCTGATGCCTTCCTTTGATGAGGCAAATGTGGATAATCTACCCCATATGGTCTTCGGTAACTCAGTAAGACAGCAATAACACATGGGAATTAATTAGTTAAAATGGAAAATAAGAGTACTCTTGCAAAAATAATTACGAGAGAAAGGAATGAGCTAAAATATATTGACAAGAGCGTGGTTAGTACTGGAGTTGAGTTTGATACAGAACCTAGGCTTGTGCTCATAAAATTTGCCAGTGACACACAGGAGACCTGCTCAGCCAAAGAGGTCCAGAGTGGAAGGAGAGGAGTAGGATGGAGGTTAAAAGTTTGAAGTGGATGCCATGAAAAAGAACAGCGAAAGAGGAATATATGGATGCTTTGGTAACCCCAGAGTGATCTCCAGGCCAGCAAATGTGACAGATGCCTTTGTCTGCTAGGGTAATTGGGGAATGGGAAGTCTACCCTAGAAGAAGAGTCTAAAAGAAGTTGGCTTATTTAGCCTAGCCAAATATAGCTGAGAGAAGAAATGACGGCTCCCGATAAATACACCAGTGGTTGTACATATGAGGGAACAGCAAGAGCTGTTTAAGTTGTTGCTTTATGTTGGTACAAGAGCAAATGGGAATAAATTGGTCATGTGTAAAATTAGGCTGAAAATGAGAGGAGGATTTCTAAATTTTCAAGCAGGGTGATTTTCCGAAAAGTGAAAGAGACCTGGGCAATTTCAGGCAGTGGCTTCAGAAATTTGTGGTAGGAATTATGAGGCATGTTTAGGAAAAGAGATCAAGCTCAAAGAGTCTGGACATGCCTTCTAGTCTTACATTTTTATAAAAGAGGAAGGAAGAGGTTAGGGAAGGGAGGAAGGGATAAGAAGACTTTAATCTCTCATTCTTTTTTCTTTCTTTCTTTCCTTTTCTCTCATTCTGCCATCATTCCTTCATCCTTCTTTATTTCTTTTTTTTTTTATTAATTTTATTCCAAGATCTTATACTTAAGTTTAACAACACTTTCATATTTTACATTTGAACAAGGGATTTACAGATGTTTTCTTGTCTAAACATTGCCAGTTTTGCCTCATGAATCTTTTTCTGTATGCTAGCTGAGAAGCAAAATATTAGCAGTGATCCCAGCCCAAAGCACACCTTGGTTTAATGGGAAGATGAAGGAAAGCAAAGTTCTTTATGGAAAACCAGTACTTGGACCTTACACAGTTTCTCATCAGCTCTCATACTTCATCCCTTGTGTTTAATTAATAGTTTTTTTCAGAAAGGAATTGATAGACAGAAGGTGAGAAAATATTGGTCAGCTCAATGAGTGTCCGTAGTGTGTTTGAAGCTTGACTGAGATATAGGGCCACTGTCATCTTAGTTACATTGAAGCCCCGTGGCAGTTGTGGTATGCAACACTCAAGTTATAGCCTGATAAAAAGGAATTTGGGGTTGTGCTGGGCAAGGATGAGTGCTTGCAGCTTTGGCTGATGCCAAGAAGAGCCACACATACTCAGCACCTCTCCACACAGAAGCAGCGGGATGGGAAAGAAGTACCTACTGCAGAAGAACTCTGTCTCGCTTGCAGTCAGCCAGGATCCCTGTTTCTGGAAATCAACTTTAAAATTTATGTACTTTTGTGACATTGGTCTAAGCAGCAAAGAAAAGCAGCAGTCATCCCATAAAAAGCTGGCATTTTCCTAAGGTATAGTCGGCTTTGGCTCTCACTTATTTTCTTCTAGGTAAGCTCCCAATGACCCTAAAAAAAAGGTAACTCCAGTCCTGAAATAGACTTCTATACCTGTAAAAGTGGCAGAACAGACAGCAGCCCCCCCGCAGCACAATCTACTAGAGGGACCATAATCTGTAGGAGGTCAGCTGGAAATACTGATTTCAAGGGCTTTCTGTATCACTAAATTACTGTAATCCTAAAAATGGTATTCAGGTAATTCTGCAGTCTCCTCAGTCATGCATTGCCTTGAGCTCTAATGCAGGCTGAGCTGTCATTTTCATGCATGATGATGTTTATGAGTTAGCCTCTTCAGCTTGTGTATGGAGAAAGCTGCTGGTGTGTAGTGCCATAAAACATCAACCTAGAAAGGAGAAGGGCATGGTTTCCACAAACTACATATTTGGAAAAACTGCATAGAAACAAAGATAGGGATTTTCTCTTCCTTCTTGCACATTCACTTTAGCTTGACCTAAATTGCTAATTAATGCAAATTTTCTCAGTAAAAAAAGATTATGGATATTCTTTCCCTTATCAGGTTTCAGACTAGCAAATCCTTAATCCCTGCAATAAACTTCCTCTCTAAGACATGCCCTGTTTCTTTTTTTTTTCTCCTTTTATGGAAGACAGCTATTTCTTTTCCCATTTATCAGTCATTTATCTTCTTCACATTCTGAAAATAATTTGTACTGGGTCTTGGTCCAGACCTAAGAGGATAATTAATTTCCATATTCACTGAGGTTACCATATCATCAGCCAGTGGCACACGCAGTTCATCATTCATCCTGCTTTAACCATGTTGGTTGTGTTGTGCTATATGACATGGTATATTATTTCAAGATGAGGGAGGTCATATGTTGCAAAATGTTAACCAAACGTCTTTATGAGGGAGGCAAATGCAGCAGAAGAAGGCAGTGCAAATACCACAAATCCCCACTTCCCAAAAAACGTCTGTCAGGGATGGCAGAGGTGACAATGAAAGGCCCCTCTGCCCTGGGATATCCTGTTGGCTGAACAGCAATAGCATATTTGCAGGTTTGCCATATTCAGTGATCTTTTGAATTAGTACAGTCCAGTTCTGTGGATAATCCTGCACAGCTCTGAAGGATGAGAAGCAAAAGATTCCTCACAACAGAGGCATGTGACTTCTGCCAATTAACAAAACCTTTTCGTTGAACTTTGGAAAAGTCAAAATGCTGCTAGTATATGAAAAAGAGAGATTTTC